>ONZK01004311.1:1010-24095 GCA_900322385.1 Pharnaceum exiguum | reverse complement strand
CCCCCCCCCCCCCCCCCCCCCTCAAAGGTTTTACCCTCTCTATATATATGCCCCCTCTCCAAGTCCTATACTCGTAATTAGGTACACAAATTGGATTAACAATTTCTGCCTATCAAAAAAAAGAAAGAGAGAAAAGCAGCAGACAAGTATGTCCAATGCCGTCAGATGTGAGGAAGTTCCATACGAGGAGGAAGTCCTCAGGCAGCCCTTCAAACTCCGGGCATGGTTGAGGTACTTGGAGTTTCTCAAAGGTCAAGACAAAGTAGAGAAGCTCTTGTTAACATACGAGAGAGCCCTGAAAGCCCTTCCAGGAAGTCATAAACTCTGGTATGCTTACTTGTGCCATCGCCTTAAACTCTGTACTAGTCTTCCTGTTAATCACCCACAGTATGAATCCCTCAACAACGCTTTTGAGAGAGCCCTAATCACCATGCACAAGATGCCTTCTGTTTGGATTTTGTACCTAGACAGTTTAACCAAACAAAAACTTGTTACTAAGACTAGGAGGACTTTTGATAGGGGTCTAGGGGCCTTGCCAGTCACGCAACATGATAGGGTTTGGGAGAAATACTTGGCCTTTGTTAGTCAAAAGGGTGTGCCAGTCGAGACTTCTTTGAGGGTTTATAGGAGGTTTTTGACCTATGACCCGACTCATGTTGAGGACTTTATTGAGTTTTTGATTTCGAATCAGAGGTGGCAGGAGGCTGCTGAGTGCTTGGCTAAGGTTTTAAACGATGACGGCTTTGCCTCTGTCAAGGGAAAGACCAAGCACACACTGGTTGGAATTGTGCCAATTGCTCACTACGCATGCCAAGGAGGTTCGGTTTGATGTTGATGCCATCATTAGAGGGGGGCTTAAAAAGTTGACTGCTGAGGTTGGCCTCTTGTGGACTTCCTTGGCTGATTAATACATTAGGAGGGGCTTACCCGAGAAGGCCAGGGATGTGTTCGAGGAGGGTATGATGACTGTCGTTACTGTCAGGGATTTTGCTCTTATTTTCGATGCCTACTCGCAGTTTCACGAGAGCATATTGGCTTTTAAGATGGAGGAGAACACGGGTTTGGATGAGGTGAGTGACGAAGAGGGTATGGAGGAGGATGAGAAGCATAATAATGTTGGTGACTCTCAATTTGACCACAACAAGATACTCAAAGGCCTATGGTTGAACGATGATGATGATGTTGATTTCAGACTGGCTACATTGGAGGGCTTGATAAACAGGCGGCCTGAGCTGGCCAATTGTGTTCTGCTACGCCAGAATCCTCATAACGTCGAGCAATGGCATCGCAGGGTCAAGCTCTTTGAGGACAACCCTGCTAGGCAGTTACTTGTTTACGCCGAGGCTGTTGGGACAGTGGATCCTGCCAAGGCAGTGGGGAAGCCTCACACTCTGTGGGTGGCCTTTGCAAAGCTCTATGAGGATAACAACAATGACCTCGCGAACGCCAGAGTCGTCTTCGACAGAGCCGTGCAAGTCAACTTCAAGGAAGTGGACCATCTGGCCAGTGTTTGGTGCGCTTGGGCCGAGATGGAACTAAGGCATAGGAATGTCAGTGCAGCTCTTGAACTGATGCGTCGTGCCACCGCAGAACCTTCACTTGAAGTTAAGGAAATTGTCGCTGCCCACGGTACTCACCCAGTGCAAATGTATCTGCACAAGTCATTGAGGCTGTGGTCCTTCTATGTCGATTTGGAGGAAAGTCGGGGCACTTTGGCGTCTACTTGTGCCGTGTATGAGAAGATGTTTGATCTTAAGATTGTCACTCCTCAGATTTTGATCAACTACGCTATGTTTTTGGAGGAGAAGAAGCGTTTTGAAGATTCATTCAGAGTTTATGAAAGGGGAACGAAGATCTTCAAATACCCACACGTTTTCGAAATATGGATTACCTATTTGACCAAATTTAAGGACAGATATGGTATCACGACTATCACCAAATTGGAACGGCTAAGAGATCTTTTTGAAGACGCAATCGCATCTGCCCCTTCGGAATATCAGAAGGTACTATATGTGGAATATGCAGAATTCGAAGAGAAGTATGGTCTGGCCAGGAGAGCTACGAGGCTCTATAATCAAGCTACTGAGGCTGCTCCAGTGTGCGAGAAGTCACGGATATACGAAATGTATATCGCACACGCAGTCAAAGTACATGGTGGGGAAACCATCCGAGAAATATATGAACAGGCTATTGTAAGTGGCCTTCCTACAAATGATACGAAGTTGTTGTGCATGAAATATGCTCAGCTTGAGATGAGCCTTAGGGAGGTCGATAGAGCTCGAGCTATTTACACCCATGGATCGCAGTTTGCAACTGCTGCTGATAGTGATTTTTGGGAGCAATGGCATGATTTTGAAGTTCTACATGGGAACGAGAACACCTTCAGAGAGATGCTTCACGTAAAAAGATTTTTTGTTGCAAATGAATGCCAAGAGCCCAAGAACCATGGGAAACGGAAATGGGAACATGCGGTGGGATTAACTTCTTGAGATCTTAGAGCATGTTTAGCGCTTGTAAATTATGATTTATCATTTCATTTCATTTCCTTATTATATCTAACAGCGACAATGCATTCTTATTTCTCTTTTATTGTAATCCATGCTAAATTTATGGAAAAAAAAACTAGACTATATCACAAGAAAGACTGCCGTTTCTTGAGATGATGCTGTTTACTTCAAAAATCAACAAGGGACAGATACTTTCAGGATGAATATCTGTACATAGATTGGGCAGCGTATAATAATGCTTTAAGTTTAACTAACTAGAAAGAGGAAGAGCCATGTCCTCCTTTACATAGCAAAGCCAAATATGAAAGTTAAACTGAATGTGTCCTTTTGAAATACACACGAAGTGCTCATGAAGTGCTGCAGAACAGAAGAGCCGCCCTTGTTCGATCCATTAGTACACTGAATGCCAGAACTCCGGTTATCAACTTTGTGAGGCCACTTGCAGCTTCAGCAGGAAAAGAAGTAGTAACATTCACACATTCAGGGAAAATTTCAGACTGCAGTGAAGGGAAAATTTCAGATTGCAGGCAAAGGGAAACATTGTTGACATGCAACTATGTCAATTCCAATAAGCTATCTATGGCCAAAGCACTCCTCTGCACAAGGACTTGCCAATTGTTCATCACCAGTTGTGTGTTCTTCAGGAGTTCTAACACTAGCTCCTAAGTAGTCTCAAAAAAAAAAAAAAACTCCTAACAGCTTTTCAGTCCTTTTGCCTCCAAATGTCACCTTATTGTACATTTCATCCAGCTCAAGACACCAAACACAGCTTACAGAAAGTCGTCAGTTGAGAGAGATCAGCAAATTAGTCTCAAATACACCTTGTACATGAGTTTTTATGGCAATCATAAGTTTCCCTAATCACATTAAAACACTGCAACCATAGACCGTTGGCAACTTTAACCTCTCCTCTTTCCGTCAAGTACCTCTGCAATGATATAAGAGCAGGGTATCTAACTACTTTCTGTTTTAAACAAATTTCTCTCGGTGCCTACACAATTGATGCACATCAAATTTTTCTACGTAGTAAACACAACATTTTGTTAAATTCTGTATAATTTAGTGATGCATAATGAAAACTTGGACATTAAGGTGAACTGAGTTGAATTAAACGTCACAAAATTAAGTAACAAAATTTCTTTATATACTATCAGGAATGAGTTCTAAAGAAGCAAGAGGTTTTCTGAAGTAGGAAGAACTTTCATTATGGGCTTCCTAGTAAGTGAACTGTTCTTGTAAGCCCAACACATTTCTAGTAGATTAATAATGTAACGAGAGTGCAACACTAGCCAAAAATTATACACAATGTTAACAATTGACCAACGGACAAATGGTGCGGTGGTGCCTAAATTAAAACCGCATAGCTGTGTGACACAAGTTCACAAAAAGTTACAGAATTTACTGCACGTTCAAGTTGTCAGTGTGAGGTCTAATTGATATCACAATCTTATCAGTACTGATGTTTCACGTTTCTGGCTCGGCAGCTGTTGCCTCGAGGCTACTGTATGCCGTGTACTTTGCGAACTGTAACTGCAGAATATTGCAGTCTGAGAATTTACAGCTGAGATAGACAGAGAGCAATGTACCATGTGTCCATATCTCGTTAAGTTCTCAAGTCAGACAGCAATAAATTTACCTCCAAATACTGTGTACGTAGTTTGATACTTTGATATCTTTTTCGGTGTATTATTAATTCATGGACTTTAATTAAGAGTTAAATGTCATCTTACTAGTCTGACTACCTCACTAAAGGTTAGTAAAACTCTTCAAACAGAAATTTTCACTTATTTTTGATACACCAAATAGAAGTACTTCTACTAAAGATTCAAGAAATAGTTTTTGTCATGCTCCTAAAAAGAATCATTTGCAGAGATTGAAAACACAATTATTCAACTACCAAAAAGAAAGTCCAAATGTTCACCAATATTTGAAAAGTGAATTGAAAGGAACCTATCCATTTGACTATAGGGAAATAACTAGTGGAAAATTGAGCTCAGCTGAACATGCCCAGTTGACTAAAACAAAAAAATAGTAGTACTGTAGTAAACTGTCAATATTCAGGAAGTCATAGACATTAAAACTGAAAAGGACCTCACATTAAAAAAAAAAATATAATTGACAGTCATTAACTCAGTAGTGTATTATAATAATCACTGCTTGACAAGTGACTAGTGAACTAGTGATAGACTGATAGACTGAAAGCCATTGTATTGTAACTTAAGCCTGTAAGGTACAGAGCTGTACAACAGAATGAATTTAGGTAGAATAAGAAATAACTATAGCAATGTACCCGTATTGGGTAATCGACATTTCCCTTTCAATCTTTATTAGAAACTCTGATATGCTAGACCTACATACAGTAACTAGAGAATAAAACAACAAGAGGCATTGATGTTATACTACTCAAATAGATGGATTTGGTCCCTTTTGATACGTTACTATCTTCCCACTGCCACTGTCTAAGAACTCTACACTGCTACCTGTCTAATGCCAAACTGCACATACAATGAATTCTCACCATTTCTCTGGACTAAAACAATTAAATTCATACTACCCTTGTGCCAAGTACCAACTCGTAAGCATACAGTAAATCTACCTCTTGTTTTGTTTTGCATGGGCAGACGAAAATAAATGAAAAAGAATGCAAATGATGAGATGCCAGTATAAAGAGAAGGGTAAACGGAGAAGTGAAGGGAAATAATGGACATTTCAGTAAAACAGTGACTGCACTTTCTAATCTCTAAAGGTTAATCACTTGATCCAAATTTCATAAGATCAAGCTAACTTCTACATGGACCGCATCTTACAGAATTAGTAGATTTTATTTACCTCGTCATAATGCATAGGAAGTTGGAAATTTAACAATAAAACATCAGTTTCTGTACATTTTCACTTATCTTTGGAAGAGGCGTCGCGTCAGGAGGTCCTACTCGTGAAACTGTAGATCCACGGCTCTTATTCGAACCCAAGAATTCCGACTTCTCAACGTATAATCTTCCCCTGTATGCAGCTAGATGAGCATAGTAAGCTGGCGGGACTATTGAAATTGGCTTAGTGCACCTCACAAATGTAAAACACAAGCTGTAAACCAGCTTCTGAAACTCATCAGAAGTGAAATTGCTCTCATCCCACAAGACATGGTAATGTGTAGGCCTGCTTGTACCCTTTGCCCCCCAGTGGCTACATAGATAGAAATCAAATTCCCATGGATGTGTGATCACAGTATCAACGACAGTGCCAGGAGGAATATTGTCATTGCGAAACTGTGCACAGCTTGGATCATTTTCGTTTGGAAATAACCTTGTGTGATGCCTCTTTTGGACCACCGAGAATGTAATCAGTGGTTCATAGTTCGGAAATTTACCACATCCTGATTTTATAGACTGCAGCTCCTCTTTAAGGACTTTGTAGAATTGGGTCTCACTAACTCCGTCACGGAAGAACACTATTCTGTTTGGGAGATTTTTTACCTCTTGGTAAAATTCAGAAAGAATTTCATGGACCATTTCTGCAAGATCTTTGATGATTTCTTGGCGGTGTGTCTGAGACCTCATTCTTGAGATATACTTATTTGCCGATGGCCAATTTATACTACCAACAACAGCTGCAACACTAGGACTATAATCGTCCAAAGGATGAGGATGAGTGACATCTGCTCCCATGAAGATAACAGGTTCATCATGCCTAAGAATACGAGGGATTTGGGAAGGCAATGAGTTGAATAATGTGACTGTGGATCCCCCAACTTTCGCATTGATCTTAAGTGCCAAGTTTGCCAGGAACTGAGAATTTAATTTCTCGAGGTTTGAGTACAAACAGCACTGACTTACAACTCCAACTCTTGTTTCCGCTATTCTCTTAAAATTTGCATACCCTTTGTGTTTCTTCTCCATTAGACACAGGAGGAGCTGGAGATTGTTTGATGTCACCCTTCGAATTTGGTTGAGCTTATTTTCCAAGAGCTTAACATTGTTGAGTACATGCATGGGCTCAAACTGTGGGGTTATAGTGGTGTTCTTGTTCAGGAAAATACCCAATTGTGCACATCTTATGCATAACTGGTTAGTGAATTTAAGAATGTTGGACCTCTGATCTGCGGTTCCACCAAAACTTATAATAGCCCACCGCTCGATTCTTGTTCCTTCCACTACTTGGCCATCCAAAAAGTTCCACTGACGATCAACACGCCCAGGAAATACATCCCTTACAAGCCCCCCATCACCAAGCTTCAAAATTGGAGGCCGAAGAACTCTCCCACTCAACTGTGTCATTTCCTTCGTCACCTGGAGAGTAAACTCTTCTGCTTGTTTACCACTACAGGGAATGATAACATACAATGTTATTAGCAATGAAATACGGAAAAGACAGAAAATAACTTCTTTTAACCAGATTACCTTGCTGGCCCAACAGGTCCAGAGATGACTTCATTGATGATTGTTCTTCGCTCTCTTGGCTTTAGACTCCCCATCTTCATAATTCTGGCTGTTTGCTCTTCTGAGAGTTTACCAAGAAACTTCTGTCCTTCACAAATCATGCAAAGCTCCATAGGAAGGTAACACGGTTTACTCCTACTCACCTGTAAACAAGGGAGATTCCTATATTGTATATCATAAGCATATTGATCCTTGAAGTAGTCTACAAGCTTCAATTTCTTTCCATCCCGGTCTTGAAACCAGAGCTTCTCAGTAACTTCTTCCGTCAAGCTATGAAATCTGTATCTTTGAATGGTATCTCTATGAGAAACAAATACCCTAATGTTTTTCAGTTCTTTCTCAACTTCCATCCTCTCTTCAACTGTCAATATTCTCTCTTTACTAAGATCATGTAAAAACTTCAGACGCTTCTGCAAATAGGGTATGACACCAATGCTCTCATGAAAGGCGGTCACTGAAAAGTCGACATTCAAAGCAAGCCCTTGCTGCGTTGGCCTTAGACTTTGAAAAAATCCTCTTAATCCAACAGCCCCTCCACCAATTTCCTTAGCCCCTCCCATACAGGTCGAGTACAGTGATCTTCCCAACGCGATACATTTCTCACTAGGAGCTTCCCTAAAAACAACATCCAAGGCATGAAGATACTCCTGAGGAAGAGGAACCCAATCATCCCCCTCTTTGCTCAAGTACTTCTTCAAGTCATTTCCATCCAATTTCGACACAAGCTTAATATTGATCCTAAACAACTTTACTTTCACTTCACTCTCTACTGACACTTGTGAACTCGACTTGTTAGTAAGATTAATAGGAAGACTAACAAAGAACTCCAACCTATCACTTCCAAACTCAACCGCGCTATACAAATTCTTTCTACCATCAAATGCAGGACAAGCACCACAAAGCAAAGCTGAATTTTCTTCCACTAATTTCCTCTTTATTACTCTAGCAATTTCCTTGGAAGGATGAGGAGATATTTCCACATCATAGTGAAAAATTTGCTTTGCAGCTTCAAACTTTACCCGAAAATGGTTAGCAAGGAGAGATATAACCTCACCTTCTTTACCACCATTGTCAGGTCTCTTGGCAGGCACTAATGCTTGTGTCTTGTCATCTAATTTACAACTCTTAATATCAAGTGACTTCAGTTCTTTCTGAACATCCTTCCTAGCTGCTTCATTAATGCATGCAGTAGCATCAGTAAAGTCTTTATGTTCAGAAAACTAATCAAATTCACTAAGGGCTCTGGAGCTGAACTTTATTGCACTGTGCTAATTGAAAAAACTGAACTTTCAGTTAAAATTGTTTTGAACTCAATTAATTATCAAAAATCTACCAATATTGTACCGGTGAGACAATTCCAATGATATAATAATAACTACGAATGAATGTCGGGATCAAATCTTATTACATTCGCGAGTTACAAGCTAAACGGCCAAACAATAAAAGTTGTAAAGAGCAGGCCTAATGGTTGTAGACTTGTAGCTAGTTTCACTAACTCAATAACAACAGTCCAAAAAGAACCATATAGTAACAGAAAGCATATCATTATATCTTACTGATATGAAAAAGTTTCAGTTTTTAAACATAGAAGCAAGTACACAGTAAAAGGCAAACATAACACATGATACTATATAGTATCCTGTTTCAACGTTCAACCATATCTATATTCAATCATTTGAATATCCATAAAGGGTACCTTTTCATTTTCTATTCTTTATCTTTTTGTCATGATCATGGAAATGAGAAAAAGAAGCAGAAAGAGAAAGGAGTCCATTATTTTACCTTGTAAAACAGTGGCAGCTGAAGGTGTGGGAAGCACAGCAGGAAGGTTGTTATAAGCTTTCTGAGAATGAGACTTTGGTCTGAATCTTTTGTTTTGATTAGCATGCACAGGAAATGGTAATAATGGGGGGAGAGGAAGAAGAGGTGGCTGACTTTGCTGTTGGTACTGATACTGCTGCTGCTGATGATTATGGTGATAGTTTTGGTCAGAAAAGTTCATTAGTCTGTAACCATTTGGATGGTGCAAATGAAATGGATGGTTATGATAATAGTAATAGTAATTGTTGTTATAAGGAGGAAATTGGTGAATATGGTTGTAGTTTTGTGGATGGTTTGTTTCTCTTGTTAGTCTGCTGTTTTGAGGAACATTAGTTCTGCTCTTGTTGGAATTTTCAAGTTGTTGTTCCATGATACCAGTTTGAGTTTGAGAGTGGAAATGGGGTTAGTGAAGTGTAGAGAGCAAATGGTTAGGCTAGCATATGAAAGTTTGGTAGTATTGCTACAAACTTATTAGGCAAACATCAATTTATGTGGACTGACTGCTTTTGACATGCTTCGTAAGATGCAATGTCTTGTATGATGTCTTATAGTACTGTGTATAAGTGTGTACACCTGATGAAACTGGACTATAGTGGATATATGTGTATGGGTTCATTGTGTAAATGTGAGTATTATTATGAGTAGTAACTGTAGGTAGGTAGTTATTGAGCCGAGACAGAAGGGTGGTAGACAGTGACTAGACCTTGTGGTGGGGAGTGTTAAAAAGACTGTTATTGTAAATAGACTGTAGTTCTAGTTGTTTTTGTGACTAAATATATGAAGGCAAAGGAGTGTGGGATGTAAAAGAGGGCATCTGGATTTACCTTAAAGAGAGGTCAAACCCGGGAAAATAGGTGTTCTGTGCCCACATAGCTTTTGAGAATATGTAATTTGTGTGACACATATGGGAAGTTGAGGAGTTGAGGGCCTTGAGGCTTGGCAAACTTTATGGAACTTCTTAGGTGCCTTTCGAATTGTACTACGGAGTAGCATTGTTTGGAAGTCAATTTTGAAGGTGCTATGGGTTTCATATTGTCCTAGTTGATGTTTCATAGTTTTACAATACATAATGCATCTTTAATTGAGCTGTTTTTTGGGACTTAATCACCTCAATATTCGATTAAATTTAAGATTACGTAGTTTAGATTTATTTAGCTTATGTTTCTCCTATAAAACTTATAACAACCAAGTTCAAATCAGAGTTTTGTGTTTAATTTAACTTTGGTTACCATTAATTGGATTCATTTTAGTATCAATGGGATGGGCTTTTGAAAATAATAATTTGTAACTTTTGTAGAAAAGAAAGAGTTGCTCAAGTGAAAGAGTATATAACTTCAATTCTAATATTGAGTGATCTGTCCTTATTCCTCCCTTTGCAAAATACAGAAAAAAGTTAGTGATTGTAAATAATCAAATCAAACGGAACTGGAGGACTTTCTGGCCTTACAGAGTTAGAGTCTTACACCCTCGTTCCGAAGTCATAGCTATTAACAATAATATCAACCAAAAGATAAGTAATAGATAAATCAATTACAATAAACTTCGCAAAGACGACCATAGTGACCATACTATCTACATATCCTCTTTTCTGCGTTGACTACGAAATCCTGCTGGTCTCAAGGCTAGCTTTTAGACCCACATATGCCTCATCTTTAGGCAACATGCAGGTTTGGAGAGACATCAAGTCCATCCACATTTGTAACGTTCACTTGTTCCCTAGCGAAGTAGCGATACTTCAGATACTCAGATATACATTTTCAAAACGTTGATGAAGTGTCATCTTTGAAATTACTAAACATTTGTTACGAATATCATTTTTGTCCCAAATCTATTCTAAATTTTCTAATCCATTTTTCAACTAGCAAATCTTTTCATTCGCAAGGAAGAAATAGCTAGTGCACTTTTGTATCACTTTTATATACTCCATCTTAGTGAGTAGCCGAGACAAGCTAGCATTACAAGTCCATATGGAAAGTGCTAAATTCAAGAGCATATAACATGTCATCTATGATAGCAAACTTTGTCTTTAGAGATTAACTAATCACAAATATAATGTGCCCTTGAAAAACGAAAGATATCCTTGATGTTACCAATTAGCATATGCATGAACATTGTGAATTAAAGACTAGTTTAAGCTCGGGAGAGATTACTCCCAATGCAGCTCAAGCATGGATGCGGGATACCTCACGGTCACACCTCGTGCTTCGCCCCTCTTTAACAGACCTGAGATTAGTCAATCATATTTGCATGAAACCACAGCCAAAGTCAATTGAACCAAAATAAACCTACACAAACAGAGCCCGAATCAAGTTTAGATGAACAGTCCAAAATCTATTAGACAACGAACGAACACATTATGTTAGGTTTCGCCAATTTTTGGACAGTCCAAAATCTATCTCATCACCATCAAATTGAAATTTCCTCATTTCGCCTCTGTTCCCTTTCAACCGGCCTTTTTCAATTGTTACTACAACAAATTGTTGGATATAATTTTCAAGCAAATATGTTCTCTCAGTTTGAAGGGAGGCAATGCACGTAATCCTTGACTGCTTGGTTTTTCTTAGAGAGAATGCTCAGGATTATTCTCAGCTTCCGGTTAGTCTCGGCTTTAGGTGTTGTTTTTTTTGTGGTTTAGGACGGCCAGGCACCAGCAGTTATGCCAGTGAGGGTGATTCCATTGGAGATCACTTTTTAGGGTCGGCTGTTGTAGATACCCAAGACCATACGGTGATCGCATCAGACAGAGCTTCGCATATATATGTTGTGCTGTTGTCAAGTTGTGTTTGTGTGGATGACTTTTTCTTGATTTGAGTTATTTTTAATTCGCATCAGATTGACCCAAATTGAGCCCAATCTGATTTACCCGTTTGTACATGCATGCACTAAGAGATAAACAATATGAATACAGTTATTTCGATTAATTGATCATTTGTATCTACATATCCTCACATGAAGTAAAGTTGCACATAATCGCCAGCAAGAATTCGGAATTCCCTGAGCACCATATAATAAGAGTAGTGCAGCGAAAATATTTCTGGCTCCGAATAGGCATGCAGTCACCAACCGGCTATAGAACTCAGGGTACTTTTGGATCATTTGCCAAAACTCAGCTATATCAGAACTTTGGGAGTGAACTCCCAAGTGTTCAAGGGATGGTGCCCAACGCACTCATCATCTTCCACAGCTGAGGATATTGAGGAATTTATGTCCAAACTTCTTTTTTCCCCATTCTTTTATCATGGCTACACAACTGCGCAACCTTTTTCTATTCACAGCGAATAATGAACTTGAATTTCTGTTCTGTATTCGACAATATTTACAATTAACAATTGCTATAGTACAAACATATGACTACTATCATGAACGCTTCCTAGGGATAACATGTTTGTACAATTCCTAGACCAGTAAGCTTGTTTATCTAGCTCATCTATACATAGGCCCTGAATCGATAACCCTCTAACAGACATATACCTCCTTGGGAAGGGAAGCAGGCCAACATATTCTTCTCAAGATTCTGCCACGACATATAATACACCATAGACAACTGTTAAAATTTCGTTTTGTCATTCAAGCCCGAGAGAGGAGCGGCGCTGCATGATCACCAGAGAGGTTGGGAGTTCTCTGAGCATCAGAAAGTGAGTACTGCAGCGAAGATAATGCCGGCTCCTGATAGGCAGTTGCCAACCAGTTGTAGAACTCAGGCATTTGCAAATCGTTGGCATCTTCTCTGTCTTTCTTTATCAAGGTCTGTTAAGACAGAGGAACCAGGGCAATTCAGAAAACGGGGAAGTCAGTAAATACTGAAAACTCTAGACACAGACTAAGAAGATGCCTTCTGCTAACATCTATCTCCTTGTTACTTCCAATTTTTTGCGCTAGGGATTGGGGATTGGGGGTGTAAAAAGAGAGCTGCAGAGGCCTCTCTTACTGCTTTTACCATATTACCAGCTCCCAATGAAGTATTTCTGGTAAACAATAAAAAAACTATTGACAATGAAGTCAAATTGGGATCCAATCACCAATGGCAGTACTGATGAATCTATGACTCTTCTCTTTGTCCTTTTAGACTTCTGACACTTTCTTACATGTTCATTGATCAGCACAGATTTCTCAACTCTAAACATGAGGGACTTATGACACTCCAAGAAGAGATGTCATGAAACAGAGAATTTTTATTGCTCACCGTAATTTGGATAGTTTAGGGAATGGTAAGAAAAAATCGAAGCACATAATAAAAAATGAACTATATGCTTATCCGAGAGCCATGGTACCCGGTACCCATGCCATTTTCTAAGACGGTGGATATCATTTTTTTCTCAGCCCTAAGATCTGAACTACACTACCAAGAGTAATTCTTCCTTTTAGTAGAAGGCCCAAGTTAGACAAAAGCCAGGCTTTTATCAGACAACAACGTCTGAATTGTGAATTTAGAGAGCATACCTCAGCAGAATAAGTAACAAAATTTGGTAGGAAACGTTTCCGGCAGTACTCATTAAAAAGAAGAGTAAAGATTGGAAGAGGAAAGATCAGCCAGGATGCCTTGTGAACCTTCTTGAGAGCAAAGATACCCAGAGCAATAGCATGCATCAGTACCAATGAGAATATCATGGAATTATGCACAATGGGCCAAAATTTCCCAGCAGTTTCAAATTTTGGGCCATATACATTTATAAACTGCAAAAGAATTGGAGAAAAATAGTCAAACCTGCAACTGTGTAAGAACTCGGTATGCAACAAAATTTGCAAACAGTAAACACTCACAATAAACATTTACCAAAAAAATAATCAAAGACTTTCTTTTTAAAAAAGACCACAGATTTTTAACAATAATTTCAGCTCTTATGAAATATATCACTTTGATATGAGTAATCCCTATAATATAAAGCACTTTTATGATCCACCTACACTGCCTTCAATCACTGATTCAAGTAGTGTGTTCTCTTTATATCAGCAGTATTTAATCTTCAAAACTTGAGACAGGTAATTGTGGGAGAGATTACTTGTCCTGAGCAAAGCAACAACAAGCGCTTGCATCATTCAGAAATGTCACCACAAATGGAAAGTGGAATAAGAAAAAATTTGTTGGCTTATTCATAAAAAAAATTGTTGGCTTTTCCAATGGGAGGTTTTTTTGGTGAGAAAGGACGGACAGGGGACTTCTGATCTCACTTTTAGAACAGTCATTATAGTATGTCAAGGGTCAAACAAGTCCCAACACAATTGGTTGTACAATTGCAGTGAAGGAACTTCCACAAACAATTTATAAGTTCATTACAAAGGCCATCTCGGTAACAGATAAGGGGCAAAATATAGCAACATTTAAGATAATAATATGATCCTTAGAATTTAAGATAGAGGCTGCGTCAAGGTCTCAAGGATGCTGGATATTTGAGAAGAAAGACAGTGAAATTACCTGATTTTTAAAAACTATGTACGCAAGGAAAAAATAGACCAACAGGAAAGGTAAAATGAGCGGCGCCAGGAAGAAGTATGTGATACCCAGAAGACCAAAGAATAGAATCCTAGGTATGTCCTTGTGGTAATACATATATGGAACTTCAACATCGTCAGAGGAATTTCTATTAGAGCAACAACAGCAGCACTTTCCCAATAAGCTTCCCAAAAACTGAATAACACGGAAGAGTTCAGATGAAGTGCTAGTCCATCCCGAAGTGACTACATAAGCAATAAAAAAAGATGCCTGCAGAAAATACCATCATACATCAGAACTCAAAAGATAGAACAACATTGTGGCAAAATTAAACGGAAAAGCGGTATTTACATTTTAACACACAGGACAGCGTACAAGTGCAACTGCTAAATACGAAAGTAGAAAGTAGAAAGCCTCACCTGAGCAGGCACTGCAACTGCTAAATACGAAGGAATTTGTTTGAGATCTAGAAGAACTGAAAGCTGATTGAAGACAGAACCAGAAAGCACATTTGCGAAATAGACATTCCAGATAATAAACAATAAGAACTTGTGGCATGCACTTCTCTGAATTTCACTGTAGGAGATGTACCCTTGAATTGATGAAAGGAACCCCATAACATGAGGCACCAACTTAAGAAACAGTTGAAGAATAAGGTTGGGAAGGTAACCTGTAATTAGTTGACTGATTACTTTTCTGCAAAGGCCAATAGGAAAAACAAACATCTGACAGTAAGAAAAGACATCAAGCCGCAGCTTATGTGCAATAAGAATCCATGGTAGGATAGGAGAAGAAATAAAAAGACAAGAAAAGAAAAGAAAACACCATGAAAGGCTAGCTCAAAAAGAAGTAAATTTTTTTAATGCAACAAGAAGAAGCCCAAAAAGAAGTAAAACATGAGTCAACGCATCACAAGGACCGTAGTCGTAGTGCAGCTAAGACTTTTAATGCTTCAGAGTTGCTACAAGTAAAAACAGAAGGCAGGGCATCGAAGAGAGTGAACATGATCAAAACCTACTGTTCAATGTTCATGATTTCATGAATATAGACAAAATTCAAGCAAAACTCATCTATAGACAACATTGACAAACATGGTTATGGAAGATATTGCACAAAACTCCCACAATTTTCACCCTCTTAGCAGCAAAAAGGCCTCGATAGGAAAGTACAAGAATTGAAACCCTATGGCAACCAAGCTAGCACAACATGGGGGCTGTCTAATTTTATTTTTAAGAATGATTTTGTCAACTAGACAATTTGGAACCTTCACTAATAAGATCAGGGACAAAAACAAAGAATATAATCTGGGAACTAATATAAAAGCCCTCGGATGGAAAATAGTAAATATAAATAGCATTATGAAAAGCATGTTTGAACTTAGTTTCCATCCTGCAACAATCTGCTCCTGGCAGGAAGCCAAGTAGGCTGGGGTTTGCACTGTCTAAACTAAGATGGTGTTTGGCCAAGATTCTCTCCAAAAGTGCTTCTCCGTTGTGATTTTTTTCCTCACTCTGCCTCCTCCACCTCCATCATAAATCAACTACCTAAATGCTCTAAAGGACTTCATACAGCCAACAGCAAAAGCCTAAATTTGATACTTTTGCTTTTGATCATTGTAGAGAGTAATTTACACTTCATTTGGGTATTGATGGAGAAGTTGGAAGGAGAAGGAGAAAAAAATTACAAAGGGGAATCGCCTTTTTAGGGGAAGTTAGGCCAAACACCCTCTAAATTAATGGAGGGGAGTATGGAAAGAATTCTACATGAAAAACACATTTAACGATTGTATCTTTTTTTGGGACCAGAAGCGTTTCTATTCAAAGTTGAATTGCAAATCTCAAAAGTGAAACACTATCTTATAACTAGATATACATGCCGACCGCCACCAAAAATAGAAAAAAGAAGTGAAGAGTTATATACATGCTACCGCTTTCTAAGAAAATCCTCGTACAAGCCAAGGGTACCAAAACGTCATGAAATTAATCTATCTTCATCAACTAAGGTCCCTCTATAGGGGGATTAGAAAGATGCTATACTGGAATAAAATAAACTGCAATCACAGAATAGGCAGGACATGATTCAGTACGCAACCACAATTGAGAGCATGAAATCCACACAAACCACGTGGATTAGTACTACAAAACAGATTTTTTTTCAAGCAAGATGCTTTCTCAATGCAGAGATGTCAATAGCAGATTCACAAAAAATGAAAGTGTGTAACGAGTTCAGTGGTCTCTCTATGTTAATCTATGGCTTGAAGGTCATACAATAGATTTTGATGATAAAAAGAGAGTTCATCAGTGGTCTGTGATTGACTTAAGCTCATTATGCCCTAGCGTGAACATAATCTTTCTACATTTGTCACATGCATTTCTATAATGATTCAACATCATGCATTCATGCTCATTTTGAACTCATTTTCCTTGTTCATCCTAAATAACATAGACATTTGAATTTGTTTCCACAACAATAAAGGGCTTATTGGACTCTGACAATAAAAATAAAAGATGACATCGAGTACCTTCAGTAATATCGACTAATTTTGTGGCAGCCACCCGGAATTATTAAAATTTGTAAGATGGTAATAGAAGAAGATAATTCTGAGAACTAGGAAAGCAACTTACTTTTCCAAAATACTTTCGAGGAATGGGAACCAAACCTCCAGTTGAGACAGGTTGGTAAGACCTTGTGCAATCACAACTGGCACTATAAACAGAACAGTCAGAAAAATGCACGTCACTATGATCACCAATTTAGACATCCATCTCCCCAAGAATGAAGAGTGGAAAACCGGCCAGTACACATCACTAGGCTCAGGAGCTTGCTCCGTCACCCATTCTGTGGGTTTATCAGACTGCTGCAAAGTTGAAGCAACTGCTGCACCATAACGAGATCGAAAGGATACAAAGGCTGATTGTACTTCCTTCAAGTTTGTCATCAGATAGTAAAAGCAAAATTCAAGTGAAATTAGAATCATCATATAGCTTTTAGAAGCTCAAGATACAATCTTTAATAGGAAAGATAAATGGAAAGCACAACAAAGTGGCAAAACATGGGCTAAAAAATATAAGTGCTCCAACCATTAGTAGGGGACGATGAAATGTCATATAAATACTATTCCCTCTGTCTTGGGATATTTGCTTCTGACATAAAGCCAAGATAGTTGAGATGTGTGATTGTGTGGTTGATATTTTGTTCCCACAAGGAACTTCAATTACATGTCCACAAATGAGTTTAATAAAAAGGAAAGGAGACGACTATTTTTTGGACGGGCCTCAAAATGTAAAAGAAATTTTGGGAATGAAAGGAGGAATGTCTATGAGGTAATAGTACTACCGCATGACAGTATTACAGCTTGTATAAAGCTCATGACTATAGTTAAAAAGCTCTCCTCTAATCACCAGCATCTCTCTGGTCCTTGCACGTTCGACATCTGTTAATTTGTTAGGCCATTGCTATTTAAGGGAATCACAGGTGAATGTAGCTGACACCACATGACTATAAGATTCATGAGACAAACACTTGAAACTTCTTTAATGGGTGCAATTTTCATTTTATTTTTCTTTTGAAGAAGAAATTTATAAGGCGTGTTAACCCCAGTACAGTTCACAGCTAGCAGAAAGCTGAAAGTTAGAGCCATTTCATAGTTGATCTAAAGGTCTCCTTCATTCACAAGAAACTTTCTGGGACTCTCAACCCTGTTTGCCTATATAGTCTACACAGCCTGATTTTCCGATGTAACAGGTCTTCTTTTCGCAAAAACGGAACCTATAACCTTTTTAAAGTCGTTGGGTGTCAAATGCATAACTGAGCTGAGTTAAGGGAACTAACAGGAATATCAAGCTTACATCCTACTCATACCCCAAACCTGAGCCACTGCGGCAATTGACTGTTTCACTAGGTGGATTATTTGATAATTATGATAAAGATACAAGCATAGAAATGATACAAGCTAAACGAAAAAATAAGCGCACAAACATAGGTATCAACAAACAATAGAGCGTAACTTTGTTTCTGCATCTGAAATTGATGAACCGCAAAACTTCCAAGGAACTAACAATGGAACATTTGCTGGCACTAATATCTATACAACAAAGACAACACATCCACACACAAAACTGATTGGGGTCAGCTAACATGGACTAAAATGGAATTCAAAGTAACACACATCCACACACAAACACAACACACTTGCTCTCTCTCTCACACAGCACACACACACACACACACACACACACACACACACCACACGCACACACAAACTAGACACATACAAAATGAACTCACCAAAAAGATAAAGAAAATTAGGAAGAAAAGAGACACAGTTTAGCATCGGCTAACAAGCATGTCAAACATTATACACAGTACAAATTCTCTTCTGAGGCCTAAGGGCTACATGATCGATGGTAAGAAAGCATACTTACATGGCCAGTCAACAGGGTCTTTGATCGTTCCACTCTCAGGTTTTCCTTTAGAACCCCTGGCTTACGTTCAAGATCAACATCATGTTGAATAGCTTCTTTAGAAGACTCTGACCACCAAAGCATCAACCTTCTGTGCAGATGCTTTGCATCATGCTGCGAAGATATGCACTTATCAGTAATAAGAAGTAAAGCTTCATGTACGTAAACTAACTAACCACAGTAAGATTGGGGGACTAGGACAATATAACTTTTAAATGTATCATCACGAGAACACAGGAATGAATATAGCAAAAAACAGCAACACAGGTCAATAGCTAACATCTGATTAAGGGGGGAAAAGCACATAGAACTCAGGTTTGTAAGGTCTTACATAGACAGTTCGAATTTTATTTCTCCGATGAATCACCACGTGAGATAAATATGTAGATTGATGATACTCCGTAAAGAAGCTGTCAACTTCCTCACCGACACTTCCCCCGGAAGGTACAGGGATTCCACGAACTAAAATTGTAAATTGATGAGGCTGAGGTCTGGATGAAAGGAAATAGGCAATCCGCTTTGAAGAGATATAGTTGTATTCCTGCAGATGAGTTGGAGTGCATTTCACATCGAATCAGCATATCATGGTTCTCGACATGAAATGAGCAGAATATTTACTTCCTCTTCAAGGGTCCTAGAAACGAACATGACAAAGTACAATGAGACCCCAAACAGAGATACAAGCCTAAATGTATGTATTGATCTCTAATTCCAAAAAATTAGCTAAATAAAGAGAAAATCACAGAAAGCAACGTTTAAAATATCAAGGATTGATACTGTGATGTTTACTAAGAATAAGCCTATAGTTTCTTCATGATAGTAATAAAAGAAACAAATTCAAGTTTGAACCCTCACTTGTTTATAGTAAAGCATGTATCTATAAATACAGTGCCATCATTCTGGTTGTTTCCACATACGAATTACGATGACAGTTCTAGCACAGCAAACAAACAACGACGACAACAAAACGAGAAACCAAGTGATCCCATATCCCAAATGTTTAAAGAGGTGAAGAAGTACATACTTCAGCTCAATTACTAGCAACTAGCAGAAAGTTGGTTTCCAAGAGACCCAAAGAATGGCAGTGTGTTCAAATGTTCAAACAAGATGAAGAAAGTAAAATCATCCTTATTCCATTTTCAAACGCTCAAAAGTAACAAATGTCCCTGTTGAAAGATTTTCCATTGGTATTTACCCTTTTCACACTGTCCACCCAAACAATAAGTCCCAACAAGCACCCAGCATAATTTAGCAACTAATACCAAGTGGAGCACCAAAGCTGACAACTGACACGAAATTCAGATATTAGAGTGCCCTATATGGAGGGAAAACTTACATGATAAAGAAGGTAACAAACAAAGGCAGTAACCGAATATACAGCAGAACAGTGTGCCCACAACCTGCCGTGGAAAGAAAGGTATGAGTTAGCTGTTCAGGAACATTCGATTCCTTACACCTGTGCGCTCATATATATACAGACTATACTAGAGAAAACAAAAGGCAATTTGTTCGACAGACTTACCACTTGGAACCATTGTTCACATTAGAAATAGTAAATATATCCATGGTTTGACTAGATAGTTTTGAAATATCAAAAGCTTCAAGCTGCGTTCCTGCGCAGTTCACTGGAAGAAGAATAAAGAGGCCCAAAATCCCAGCGAAGGAGAACACTCTCAAACTGCAAAATCGTATTTCAAAGGCATCGAATAATTATAGGAGTCCAGGATCTAAGAAAGGGGCACAAATAAAACCTAGAAATAATTTATAACCCTGAAGATAAGCAGCTTATGCGTAACACTCAAAAACACTAACAAATTAATATATTGAGAGCCTGATTAACCAGTAAAGAATGACAACTGTGCCAAGATAAACAACTTCTCCTGGGGCGTGTTAATTAAAAAAAGGAAAGTACCAAAAGTTCCTTTTTTCAAACATCATCCAAGTAAAGTATAGCTATGCTAAAGAAGTAACGATATACACTATTTGATTTCAGAATAGCACATCAATAGCAATCCTAATTTATAAAATTTATCTCATGATATTTTCAAAATTATCTTAAGCTTTTACTTATTTGCATAAAGAATTTGCCTTAAGAGTTTCATAAGCTGACTACCTGAGTGTGATGATCCGCATAAAAACAACAGCATCCAACCCTGAACCAGACAATAAATCTTCTTCTGATAATTTCCAAGCTTCTCTGATCCACCCAGGAGAAGGCAACAGCCTCTGTAGAAGGAAATTCTGACTATTCTCGATTCTTGTATCAGCCAACAACTTAGGAATGAAAACTTTGAAATTTCCAGGCTGTTTCTTCACGATGGAATAAAACACAAAGAATAAAATGCAAAGTGCAGAGTTGATTCCAACCGAAGTCAGAAGAGCGGAAACAATCATTTCACAGGGCTACTGCTGTAATCTGAAAAAGAGATGTGAAAGGCATTAAGGCCCCAAATAAAAGAGTACGTAATGAAACATCAAGCATCACTATGATATCTTTTTGAAAAAGGAAAAAAAATCAAACATCAATATGATTGGTTCATTGAAAGTAGTCCTAGCTGAATCCCTCCTCATCTACACCACCTATGACAGATTGACAGTATGAGGACTCACTAGAAGCCACTAACACACACACCTCAAACAAGTATTTCGCAACACACCTGACTCCCGAGTTCGATCCAGATCCTAAGTTGATGTAAACAATAGCAAATTTTCCACAAGAAACATTCACCGAAGTTCTAATCAGAAACAGCCAAACCCAACCTTATCTAGGGGAAAAACTAGGCAAAGCAAAGTCAAGCATAGGTTTAGGCTGCAATCAAGCGATCCTATTCAATCTTCCTCACCCATATAAAAAAGGGTTTCTGGGTATTACCAACAATCACCCATAATGGAGAATTCCACATATAAACTTGTAAATTAGCAAACTAAAATGTACAATGGAACAAAAGTAAAGTAGAACCGCAAAAGGGCGCAGCAATAAAAGCCAAGTCCTACAATCATCCTTAATTCCTTATCCATCCTTTCAATGGGACTATAAAGATGAACTATAAGAGAATTAATTTAAAAACTATGCCAAATTACTGCGAAAAGTCTCGTTCTTTTCAACTACTCTGGAAGAACTACACTAAATTCTTCCACTAAACTGAACTGAAACTGAAATGAAATTTGCCACATCAAGCTAATTAAAACTGAATTCTAAGAGCTTAAGCTGAAGATAACGAGTCCGAAATTCGGGCACAAAACAATCTTTTCTTGTAAGAAATTATCCTTACTTACAAAATGATGAGATGAGATGAAATGAAGACAATATACCAACATCTATCTCAAAGCAAACTTGAAAAATATGTACTGACAAAAACTACCCATTTACCAAATTCATCTAATAATAATCCACTAAACTGGAGCAATATCAATTATCATTACCATGCATGCTTTAAGCAGGAAAAAAAAAAAAGAAGGGTTACCCAGCAAAGCAATTATTATGATGTACAAAATGTAAATTTACAAAGAGACAAACAAACCTTGTGAAATGAGTTGCAATTTGGTGAGAGAGAGAGTCAACCAGCTTTGGATGGCTCTTTGGACCAACCTTTGTATGAATAGTTGTCACTGAAATGAGTTATGACTTTATTATGATTAGAAAAATTCAAATGTCAAAATGTCCAAAGAAATGCATGATTATGATTATGATTTTGACACACAGTTCAATCAGCATTCAGCTTATCAGCTTGTCGTTGTTGCGTTTCTGAGTTGTGGACTTGTAGTAGTTGATGTTCATTAATAAAAAAAGAAAAGAAAAATTAGTGGGCTTTTGTTACGTAGTTTTGGCAAGAAAAAGAATAGCAGATACCAATAGGCCCAGCTATTGTTGGGCTTCAGTCCAGTTAGCTCAATCTTAAATCTAACCTTTCAGAGAGGTTGCCTTTTGTTCAATTATTTGACCAGGAAAGACACCCCGCCAAAAACAACGGCATTTTTTCCGTTTGATCTATTTCTCAATGCAATGGGATTTTTGATAAAAAATTCCATAATCTATCCTTGTAGAAAGAAAAAAAGACAAGGCTCTCAATTTCCAAACCTTGTACAATCCGGACTGAATCAAACATACACTACTAATTCCTTGGTGCTATATACACCCATGGCCAAAATATTACATGCACCCATTTTAGTTTTTTCCCAAAATACCCTTCCATAAATAAGGATTTTTTCCCATCCCAAACAGCCGCAGCAAACCAGCATCTCTTCATTTTTTTGTCCTACACACACTTCCTTGCTTCCCTTTCCCATCTATATCTCTCAAGTCTCAACCCTAAAATAAACCCCGTCATTATCAACATCTTTGGCCTCGAATTCCATTGCAATACCTTAGTTCGGTGAGTAAATTTATCATTTTCTGTACTTGTATTCTATTCAGTTCGTTGATATCACAA
>ONZK01004308.1:21431-41464 GCA_900322385.1 Pharnaceum exiguum | reverse complement strand
TAATGTTAGTGGGGCTTTGGTTTGATGTTGATCTCTAGAAAATATTGATGGTTGGTCAAGGTTGAAATGAAGGGGTGGTGAGGCTACAAGTGAAGTCGATTGACGGAACGAGAGTGGTGCTCGACGGCAGGGTTGGTGGTTCGATAAAAAAATATTATTGACGAAAGAAAGAAATTAGTGGCCATGATAAATAATGAAAAATTAAAACAAATAATGACATGGACCAATCATGTCACACAAAAGTGGCACACACTTGTGGTATAGAGGATCCGGACTCTTTGAACACGTAGCATATTATCTAGCTTTAAGGAGGATTGGACAACTTGGTTGGTCGAAACAAAAAATGAGGTCATTAGCATTTTCCCTCCCCTTGTATACCATTACCTCCCCTCAAAATCAAGCCACCACCTTCAACAATTCCTCCTCATCTACATCCCTCCTTAACAATTTGCAAACAGCAAATTCACATCAACCAACATTAGCAATCAAAAAACATTCAGCAACACCCAAGGTTACAAGCATAAATGCAACAACGTTGCAAGAAACAAGTGAAAAAACAAATTTGCTACGAAGAAGAGAAGCATTAGTTGCCATCAGTGGATTTTCTGTTGGTATTTTAGTACAGCCAAAACATGCTGCAGCAGCTAGTGAAGGGGCTTCTTGTGAGTTTACTGACTCTCCCTCTGGTCTAGCTTTCTGTGATAAAGTTGTAGGTATTGGTGCTCAAGCGTCTAAGGGACAACTCATTAAGGTACTAGCTAGCACTTTTACTTCCTCGTTAAACAAATTTGTTTTACCTTTTATAAGAGACAAAGGAATCTATATGATAACTGGGATTTGCTCTGATGATGATGCAGGCACATTATGTGGGGAAATTGGAAAATGGGAAGGTGTTTGATAGTAGCTACAACAGGGGAAAGCCACTCACTTTTCGTGTTGGTGTTGGGGAAGTATGTCTATCTTATCTTGCTTTATACGGAGTATCAATTTATTTCCAATGCATGTTATATCAGTATGTTCTTTCAAATCATGGTTTGTTATATGATTTGATCACTTTGACCTTCTGAAGCCAAAATGGGAAAGCTAAACAAATTCGTTCAATACATTTATATATGTACACACATCAGCTCTGCTATTGCTGTACATATGCAACATTCATATCTTCTCGCAAAGTCATTTGGTGTTAGCTTCACTAGCACAGGATCAAAGATATATAACTGAAAATATAGCTTTCAGAAGACCATTACTAGAGTTTATTAGGTAACCAATGTGCATAGTAAGAAAAACTTTGAATACCTTCCAAAAAAACCAAACTTAATTGAACTAATAAACAACAAATTGGGATGAAAAGGCCACCAGAAACAACTTTAGTCTCACCAGGCAGTGGCAGGTTTTGAGTAAGCTTTTCTTTTGTGATATCCTGAAGACCTCAACAGTAAAAAGAGGAAATATCAGTGGCCTAAGTATTTTGGTCATCTATTTACCTACTGAGATTACTGGTGTTTTTGCGCTAACAATGAAGCATGGTCATAGGTTATAAAGGGTTGGGATCAAGGTATCGCAGGGACTGATGGAATTCCTCCTATGCTAGCTGGTACCACTCAAATTCCGCCCCTTATTCTATCAACTAGCATTCACATTACAGATCACATTAGTATGATATTTACATGATGATGTTTTATTTTGGTTGGATAATAGGAGGGAAAAGAACACTGAGAATTCCTCCTGAGCTAGCATATGGTGCTAGAGGTGCTGGCTGCAGTGGAAGTAAGTACAGCTAAATGTCAAATTAGCTTTTCAGACTAATTTGACAGTTAAATGCATTTTTTTTGCCTGTTAAACTAATTTGGTGACTTCCGTTCTGCTAAACGGTAATAGGTTCATGCGTTATCCCGCCGAATTCAGTACTGTTGTTCGACGTTGAATTCGTTGGCAAGGTCTAAGAGAGCTCATTTGCTGGTGGAGGTAGGAGGCTTCTGGCCTTGATGTTGATTTCGAAAACAAACATATTACTTTCGTTCATTCTATTTACAAATCTTCAACCAATTTGACGATTGTCTTCTTGTTGGGAAAATCTATTAGTACACAATGAGTTCTACTGATGTTGTAACTTGAAAGAATGAATGTACAGTCAATACATGCTGTGAAAAGGCAAAAAAGTAAACTAGTGTCTTTTTGAGTCTCCATGTGTTTTTGGTTGATATATGCAAGACAACCCGTCAACCTCAGAATGGAGCCCTGACTCCCCATATTGTATGTGGAAATCGTGCCATTGCCCATTGGAGCAACAAGCTTATGTTTTTTTTTTATGGGAACAAGCTCATGTCTTAGTTTATCTTTGATAGTGAACTATTCAAAGTGTTTTCCGAGTTTAGTACAGATTCTTTGCAGATAAACTTAACTTGACCGCAGTTGGAGGAAAACATCTAAGACTAACAATATCAGAATAACAGGATAATATATATGCTTCATAGCTTCTAAGACAACTGAATCAGCTCATCTTGTTGATAGTTCAATAACTCAATCTCTTTTAAAGAAAGAGCTTCATTCACGATGCACATTTTCATATTGCCAGTAGTTAAATCTGTTTGATGAAAGAGATATCAAACCAAGAAAGACAGTAGGAGACAGAGCCAATGAGCTAGAGAAGTAGGATTCACTGGAATATTTCAAACACTTTGTCAGTGCTTGTTCTGCTATAATTCTTTACGCTTCATCGAGCATCTTAATATCTGTTAGTTGACTCTTACAACATAGTCCTACAACTTTGTGTCCTGTGACAAATTCTGTGATACTCAACCCTCTTGGTTTTCAGCTCTGCTACAAGAAACTGTACATCTTAATATCCAACATATATATGTAGGTTCAAAAATGGCATCCACCCTTTAGATGACCTGGAAGTTAGTAACCTTTGAAGTATTTTGACATCCACTCTCTATGAACCTATTTATGCCACCACACTAATCAATGCCTCAATAGGATCCATGATTACCGAAGCCTCATCAACGTCGAAGCATCCCTTGCCAGTATTTAACCGTATTAGCCAAGAATGGCTACGAAAAGACAAGAAACTTGTATTCAATCTCAAAGAATGAGTATATACTCGTCAAACATTAATCAATGCCTCAATAGTTCCTGTTTATTTGAGCTGCTGAAGGACCAAAAAAAACTTGTATTCAATCTCAAAAATGTGTATATACTTGTCAAACCAAAATACTACAGAAAAGAACACATTGACTATGTGAACTAAAACCTTTTATTGATCTACAGAGCGTGCATTGCATCTTTGTAAATTGTAATAGCTGTTTGATTATCTCCAATGTGGAACAATCCCCAGAGTGTATGCAATCCCAGAGTAGAAAGGACAGAGGCCAGCCTATGATGAGGAGTTCATGGTTTGAGTAGCGCATTGAACTAGAACAAAATAGTGTCAGGTATTTCAATCCTACGCTAGATATGGCAAGACAAAAGGTCAAGGCCGCTCAGGGGAGACCCAAAAGACTTCCTTCCACCCCGTAGTAAAGGGTGAGTTATATGTAGTGATATATGGATGTACAATACCAAAGGGCGACTTATTTGTACTGACATTTGGATGAAGGTTTTCTGGGGTGTAAGGATACGGAATTAATGCAATGGTGTTATCTTCAATGTCAAAGATGCCACAATCTTCATGACCACCAGCCTGAAATGGGTGATAACTAGGTGTGAAGTAGATGCAATTGCGCTTGATTCCGGGATAATCAGGTGTCCACAGCGAGAAGGACTCGTTGGAGCCAACAAAAAGAGAGCGATCACCGAGGTTTGTTAACCGTTCAAGCCTGTTCTAGTGAAAGTTCACTCTAAACACGTCAAAGTGCAGAGTCACACTCGCATTAAAATCATCACAGCAAAGTTCTGGTATGTGCCTGACAATGAGCAAAAGATCGCCATTGTCCAGGGCTGCCAAGTGATAGAATCTACTCTTCTCACACTTTATCCTGATGTCTTTGATTTCTTGACACTTCTCATGTTTGAACTCTTGCTTCAGCTCATTGTCCAGCTGCTGGAAGGAGAACTCATTAATCTTTTTAGATCGCTCCTTCATGTTATGATACAGGTCAAATACTTCAATCCCACAGCGATTTATTGTGTAGAAAACTTTGTTAATTTCAGAGTAGACTAGCTGATTGTAGAACAACCCGGGAATCGATTTGGTTTCGTAGTCTTCCTGCAAACCAGTCCAACCTTCTTTACTCCTATAGGTGAATAACGAAACAGTAGGAGTAACATTAGATTTTGCTCTAACAATGTATCATTGTCTAAATGTTTTAATGACATTAGCGTTTCAAAAATAACTATCCTCCATAGAACTGAACTGTACTATGTTGTTTCCGTCTAACTCGAGAAGTAGGTATTTTCATTATTGAAACTAACCCAACAACAACAACCGAGTGTAAATCCCCATTCAATGGGGGTACTCGGGGTCAGGAGGTACGCTACCTTACCCCGCCTGAGAGGTTGTGCAAAAGATTAAAAGAAATAATCTATAGTGATAAACTTGGATATTTCTCAGTCAGTGTATAGTAGTGGAGTAGTATTTTCGTGACCTATAATAGAAAACGTTTGAAATTACCTCAAGTTACAATGAAAAAGCCGCTTGCTATTAAGTCCGTGAAAGGCCACAGCTACGTCTTCGCAATCCTCGTTTGTAAAAACAACGATGTTGGAGATCATTCGGGAAACTTCTTGGCGATCATAGATACCCATCGAATCAGAAACACAACGCGTAGTCGGTGGACTATTAGGCACCAGAAACAGTGTTAGTCCCCCAGCCGAGTCACCACCGTACTCACAGACACCATATTTGGTGTACAGAGGAGGAAGCTTTCGGCTGACGCGGCTATGTTTTGTGGGCGCAGTGTAAGACAAGTAGACAGGGAAATCGTCCTGGTGGTCTACATAGGCCAGATGCTTGTTTGAGGATGCGAAGCATATGGCTGTGTCAGGCACGCCTAGGCACTCACGGCTGATTCTTACAACTTTGTTTTCCACCGGGCTGTAGAAGCACTCCAAAACACTGTCACTTTCGGGGTCAACTTCAGGGTACAGTTTTAGCCATGGGGTTGAACCAGTTGTGACTTGTGAGCTCATCACCATTTTCACTATCCAACACTTTAACAGTAGATGATGGCAACGGCAAAGACCAAACACTGAAAGCACGTAGCTTATTTTGTTGCAGTGGTTGTGGTTGTCGTAGACAGTGCTTAATTGTACTACGTAGCAAAAGTGATCTTAGCGCCATGTATAGATGTATTTCAACAGACCAAGTCTCAGTTATTTGCAATTCTGGTACATGTATGTGACGGCTAAAAGAAATTTGAACCGATGAAAACTCTCTCTAGCTATTTGCACTATAACTAACCCTATTTGGAGAAAAGTTTTCTTAACAAGTATATAGTATATAGTAGATTTTTGTAAAATGAAACCTAAATCTTGCTTTCCGGGATAGAAAGTAAAAAAATTTTTAGAAAAAATTGTTAAGTTCGTAGTAGGTTGATTAAGCCTGGCATTTTGTCCTGACTTTCGGCCAGCCCATGAACATGAAAAGTTTATCTTTCCTTATTTCTGTGATGATATGGGTAATAAATTTCCATGTGGTACGTTGAGCAAATCCTCAAGTACTTTGTTGTATTGTGCAAAGTTTTAGCCTTGAAACCAAAGGATAATCCCTTATATACAGTCACTAACCGCACAAATACTACGTTTATTGTTACATGATTCAAGGGAAACAGAACCCAAGATTTTATTATCCGTAACGTACATTTACAACTCGATATGTACACACGATAGAGATTGCAATTATGTGCAAGTATGAAGATCGAAATCCATAAGCCTAAGTGTTCATGAACCAGGACTCCTGGAGTATCAGTGATGGTTAAGATTAGTAGCAGCTGCTTCGTAAACATATCTATTCGCGTGTTGGACATGGCAGACGTTTCTGCTATAATTTGTATTTCCATCTATCTGTAGTATTTGTATAGACTGACCTCGACGAAACCTTAGCACAGCAATACACGATAGTGTAAGCGTCTAGCTACTTCACACAGACGATCCTTGATGAAGAGGTTCTACTTCAGAATTATGGAGATTAACGTTTCTGCCATGTTGGCCGTCAATTGGCATGTACTGGGACATGATAGCCATGATCTCACTATCCATGTAAGACTGAAAGAGAGAATAATGAAAAAGGTTTAGAATGCTGACAGAAATACCGATTGCAGGAAATGAGGAATGAAATTCAGTCTTAGACATACCCTTAATCTGTACTTGTAGAATACATAACCAGCTAAGGCCGTGCCAGCAATAACAGCAAGGATTGAGAAAGATAAGACCCACCCAATCTTTGTAGAACTTCTTTCTGTTATGGAAGAATTATGAACACAAGACACAAAATGAGCTTACTCGCGAAACGAGATTAGGGTCATGTGAAAAGGGAATGGAATTTACCTATACAAGTATCGTGGTCTTTTATGTACAAGCGATTGCCACCACACTTGCAATCATATCCACCCCAAGTATTTTTACAGCGGCAGTCAGGGCACTGGCAAGCTGTACCTTCCTTGCATTCATCAACATCTGTATTCACAAATGGTTAATGAGAAAAGCATATCAGAAGACAAATCATTGGCTCTCCTACAAAACCATAAAAGAAAAATATTGATGAGAACCTTCACACTTCTGGCGATCTCCATGGAAGCCCTCGGGACACTTGCAGCCAGAAAGTTCAGATGCCTATAGGTTGTAGAAATGAGTTTAATGTTAGAAAATTTCTTAGAAAACCTGCTTTGACAGATGAACAGACTAAATACTGTGAGAAGAAGAAAAGGGCTGTCAAGTAGAGTCACTGAACTGAACAAGCAGAGAAGCTCTTCCCATTCCTACTTTCTGACCAGCAGCCACCATTGTTTATGGCACATCTTCCAGGTCCATTAGCTGTGTCAACAGTCAATAGCATCCGAAAAACTAAGTGAGGGTGTTCATATTTCCAAATTTAAGAGCAGCAACAATGAACACAAAAATACATAATGGTAGAACGACCAAACAGAATACTAAGCCTTCCCAATACTCATATGCTGCTGCAGTGCTAAGTACGATATGCAGTTTATGTTATTGCAAACGACAGAACATTGACATGTACTTTCTGATTTCACAGGAATCTCTGTTCCTAGTTTCCATACTTGTAATGTCCAATGTTAGATGTGATCAAGCAGAGTGCAGGATGTAAAAAGTCATTGACGGTAGTTTCCCAGGGAGTTTTCCCATTACCAAGTTGGAACCTCCAATCAATGTGAAACATTAAACAAATGTGCATGATGTGCAAGATCTTCAAGAAAGGGGCAACTACCTTTGCAAGATGTATAACCATCCCCTTCATACTGAACTCCGTTTACAAGTGGACACTCGCAGACTCTTCCCCGGAATGTATCCTACAGCAATAAGGTGCACACCAGGTCACAACATTTCTTTTTTAGAATATAGGTTTGCATGTATTAAAAAAATTAACCAATATAATGCCTTGCTGAAAAGAACTGTTACATATTAACTACTCTTTACAAAAGATACCTTGCAAGCAGTTATATTGGCATGTTTGTCCTTCCAGCAAGCGCCGTTGTTGTCAACACACTCATCAGTCTCAATACCTTCACAGTCAGACAATTAAGAAAGTCAAAGGCCATAGCACGAAGTCGTAGTAGTAATGACTATTCCTCAAATGTGAAATAGATGGTAGACCTCCTGTCAAACAAATTGGAGGATCAGTTGTCTCTTTGAAGGCTGCACACATGGCTTTCAGTACCGAAGTTCTTTCAAGTTTGCCTGGCAAAATGAAAACGACGCACTTTGCTAAGAAACAGATTCCAGTCTATAACACAAGCAGAATGAATATTATGCAGAGTTAGCATTGCTGCAAATCTAACCCTCTTCGCTGACATACAAATGGGCAATTTGTGTTAGACTCACATCTGTGTATTCAGAAGAATGTCATACTATGGGGGATTTTATCCGTTTTAGGAAGTTAGGCTGAATCCAAGTGATATGATAGAGTGTCAGCTCAAAGATAGTTGACGTGGTAAATGTCGGTTAAAGGAGACAAGAAAATTCTTGTGTCAAGGATATAACTAGAAAAAAGAAAATTCATGTAGCAGTGGTAAGCAAGAAGGAATAGTTTACCACAATGATGAATGAACATTGCACAGATTAACTATGGATGTAAGGCTGACAGGGATTAGCAGAGACAAATTCACAAGCATGATGCAAATGGGCACCAACTCAAAGAGACTTTTACTAATTACAGATGTACATTTATGTTTGACAGGAGAACGGTATCTTTGTGACGGAAGAAGATAAATGAATACTCCAATGGTCATAGGAAAACATTTGTAAGACTCAGACAAACAAATGCAGAATTAAATCAAAAAAGTTCTAGGAAACTTTGAGTTACTACTACATGCATAGTGTTATATGCTACCTCTGTACTGTACATCATTGATGACCAATGTTGGCAAAATAGTGACGTCACCACGAGATCCTTCTCCAACCTGTTGAACAGGACAGTACAAGAGTAGTCATTCACCAAGTAATTTATACAGTTGAGCTATAAATGCTACTATTGAAGACTTGTTGGGCATGAGATAACTAGACCTGCTTATCTTGTTCAGTTTTCAAAATTTCGTTCTCCACATCAGCCTCAGGATCACCCATGCACTTCTTAATCTTATCAACTGGCAGATCTGTTAAATAAGATAACAATAAGTACTCTTAAAAATCAGTATAGAGACAAAGAGCTCAACATAATAGTACATACTCAGAGATTTCAACACATCCTCAGCGCAAGTTTTGCTGTACTTGTTCTGCTTCATTGAACACCTGATATGAAAATCTGTGACGAAGTCCCACCAGACCCATGGTCTATTTGTTTCTTTTGCAACTTTATGTACACAAAGTTGCCGCAAATTCTCTAACACAACATCTTTCCCCTCATATCCACCTCCAAAATCTTGATCTGGGTCGGGAGCACAGTAACGTCCTCGGTTTATACACTGTGACTTGCACTGGCTTGTTAACAGAAAAGCATCTGGACAGTACCAAGTAATATAGTGAGGTGTAAATAGGGTATACCCTCCCTTTTCGAGAATCTGAGCGTGACCTTTAAAGTCTTTAATGAAATTCATTTGCTCGTCACATCGTACCCCACATTCATCATTGCTATTGGTCCAGAGCTCATATTCAACCCTCCCGTCAGGGTTAGGCATTGACTCTGACCAGTCCAGTTTGATTACAACTTCATTTCCATCTTTCAATGCTTTTCTTATGCTATCACCAAAGGTACGTTTAATAAGAACTGATGGTATTCCTATCTTCTCTATGAACCCATCCGCATCACTGCTTTCTTCAGGGGAGTCCATTGTAATCAAAGGCTCATCAATGCTGTCGGCAACTAAAACTGCTGCAGCTCCAGCTTGTTGAGCGTTCCATGCTTTCAGGGCAAAGTAGCACTCTGAATGATTAAAACCAAAGATAAGATCCATACGTACCCTTTCGTTTTTGGAAAAATTTACACCTTCAGAAGTAAGAGCCCATATGCAACAGAACAATTATGCTAAAACAAGGTAAATGTGGTGTTACAATGGTAAAGACCTTTGTTAAGGGTAAGTCAAGGTCTGACCTTTGTTTCCATCAGCAATTCACCATACTGATTAGCCGAATTGATAAAGATCTGACAGAAACACAGAAATATACATGTGCTTGTAACAAAAGTTACACGCTATTCTGTCTGGCTCATGACAAGTTTGGCACATTTGTCGTTCAGTAGTTCTTAGATTAAGGACTCATTAGTATCTAACAATGTAAAAATCATAGTCTTAGAGTGAGGCACTTTTTCATATAGTGCCAGGCAGGTTAACAAAAAAGTGTTAAATCCAAGATGATCCAACTTTTGCACCAGTTCACTTTTCCTCAAAAACTATGCTCAAGCTTTGTATTTTGCAGAGATCCGGGAAGATTGTAGGTAGGTAGCTGTTCAGTCACAATCTTACCTACCTACAATCTTTCGTCATCTAACTTCTGTTCCTTAACTTAGGAGTTTGGAGTGATAATCTAAATTCTTGTAAGACCAAGAATATATTGGCTTGCCAGAATTCCTTCTAAAGTTTTGCATAAACTTTTGGTTGACCCAACTTTTTCATTAGCTAAAAGAACAACTTTACAACCAAGGGATCCTAATTTAGTAAGTCTGAAGTCAATTACTCCATCACTGACAACAACCAGTCAACAACTATTCTTTACTTCATCATGACATCTTCCTCACTATAGTCAGACATATATTCTCAACCAAAAAATAGTAACTTTTAGCTGCTACAATCTAGAAGTGGAACACTTCTAATGTTTTTGTCCATCTTTTAGAATTTATTCTCCTTCCTTGTTGAGAGATGAGAAAGAGAAGATCACAATATACTCCGGTTAAAGAACTTTCAAAGTCAGCCTACCGCTCCTATTTTTAGTTAAGCTACACTGCAGTATAACAAAATGGATGATTGGAACAGCCGCCCAGAGCTAGACTAAAATGAAGCCCATAAATCTAGATTTAACCTATGGATATCATTACTAGCTAATTGTCACATTGAGCTGATCAACATTGGCTGAGGATGAGATACAGACGAAATCAGAAAAATTGTAAATTTTGAATGAACAATCCTGAAAAGTGCAGCTGAAAATTATACTGAAGAGTGGCTACCCCAGTAACGTTTTGTAATTCCATTCCTTGCTATGTAATTAAGGATGTAAGCACTGGCATTTCTAGGGCAGGTTTCGCGGAAACTCAAATTCAGTCTGTCAAAGATAAAAATGGGAGCTTCTTCCTCTCAATTTTCACTCTTCAGTTCTTACTTTAGTTGTTTCTATAGGTTTCATTTATCCTTAGTCCAAAAAAACCTTAATAAAAAAAGGAAAGGAAACCTGCAGAAGGGCAATTGAAGTTTCAAGCAGTGACATTCATAAGCCATTGTGGAACCTGACAACCAATCTACCATTCCTTGTGTCTCTCTTCGAATTTTTATTCAATTATCAACAGCAGCTAACAAAATCAGAATTGGGACACGCAGACAAGCATGTGATTGATTGAGATGCATAAATGATCTAAAGTGTTTGTCGGAGTTTAACTTCATCTTTTCATAGTACCTATTACTAGATGGACTGAAAAACCAGATGAGTGTTTATGTTTTCTACTCCAGATTCCAGAATGACTGAAAAAACAGAGGTGTAGTATAATTAACCAAGACAAGATGCCCAGAGACATTTGTAGGAAAGAGCCTTAGTAAACAAAAGAGACCAACCTCTACCAATGCCCAGAAACAGAGAAATTTTCTCAAAAGAAACAGAGAAACTAACCACCAAATCTCATTCACAGTCTAAAAACATCAGATTATAAGCATTATCATTACATAATTTGTGAAAACTGAAACTGAAACCAAAGCTGAAGAGACTAATGAAGTAAAGCACATACCTCCACGGTCAACGAGAACAATGGTAGGACGAGAGTTCTTAGACTTAAAGGGCTTATCACCATCAAAGGCCTTACATGCATCAGCACCTTTAGAAGGGTAAACAACTGAACCAACCAAAGAGCCACCATACTCAGGCACACCAAAGTTTGCTATTGCACCATCATGCTTTGCATTCATATCATAAGGCTGTAAAACTGTTAAACTATTTTTCTCTACATTAAACTTCCCATTTACTCTCACTACAACTAACACCAACCATAATGATGATACCATCAAACTAAACCATTTTTCTCTTCTCAAAAATCTAATTTCCTTACAACCCATTTTTCCTCTAGGCAAAACTCAAGAAACCTTGAAATGGTTTTGTTTCTGATGTTACTTTTGATATTTATGACTTGTGTCTCTTATATGGCACTAGCATCAGTTGACACAAAGGCAGAACTGTTCTTACAAGTAAGATAGAGAACCAAGTCTACATTAAAAAAGGCCACGAGTAATAAGATGAAGTAGGAGAGTCAGACATATATATTATATTAGGAGAAGACTTTATGTTTCGTCATCGTAATTTATAAGTTGTTACGTAGAATCACTTGTATGCATTTCGCTATCATGTATGTACTACAGTCTATATGTATTGAAATAGAATATATTTTATTTTTGTTAACGTAACATGAACGACAATTAGATAGAGGTTGCGCAGGAAAGACTCAGCGGAACTAACAAAGAATGTTATGCTTGATCAGTGGTTGATTTGAAAGCAACACATTAAAAAAAAAATTGCATGATGTTGCACTTGATGGAGACGTGATATCTTGATTTGTTAGTTCAACCGTCCGATGAGTTTTTTTGAGTATTTCAAGTATCGAACTTGGAGAACTGTTAAATTATTCTGACTTTTTATTCCATTTTAAATTACTGCATCTTTATCATTAGTTCTATAGTTCTTATTGATTTTTTCTTGGTGGGATAAATGATTAGATGAAGTCCACATAATCGAGAAATCCTAAATGCATATTTTGTCAACCTTTAATCCAAAAAATTGTAGCTCTCGTATTGCATGACCTGTTCATTGCTTGAATGCTTGTTCATCAAAGAAACAAAAAAATAGTCGCATCACACTTTTGCCATAAAATAAAATAAGAAAATAGATAATCAACGTTGCCTGATCTCTTATGGTCTGAACAACGGGTGTTTAGACTGGATGAAGTAAATAATTTAATCTTGAGCTTAGTTCTTAAGCTGCATCTTGTGGGATGATTGTGAAATTGGGTCTAGTGCATATGATGTTGAAAGAATTATCTCAATCTTTTAACTGTAAGTGATTATAGAGTATAGCAAAATGGCTATGAAAACCTTTCAATACTTCTTATTTTTGGTGAAGTTGTTGGAAGTCAATATTTCAATGCAGCAATTGGTCAATCTCGAAAACCACCTCTATGTTTTCTTAAACAGAGGTAAGGTTGCATACATCCTGACTTTGTGCACCTTCATTGATGGGGATTTACACTTGGTTGTTGTTGTATACAATGGTTGTGAAATGAGTAAACAGTACTAAGTTTGTTATTCTCCTCAGTCCGCATGCTCTACTTCCATTATTCTGTATAATAATACTCCTTTGTTATAACAGATGCACCTTCTCTTAGGAGCCTACATGGAATTTCTTCTATGATTAAATGCTCGTAACTGTACATAAATACATATTACTAAGTACTAACATACATATGGTACCATGCCATTTTTGAAAGACTTACCTTACTGAGCCTATTTTGCTATCAGACTACCTCACCGCTGTTTTTCAGAGTACAAGAAACAAAATGTGAGCCACAGCGGGGTTGTTCAATTTTACAGGACTTAGAGAAGCTTCGACCGGTAGATCCCCAACGAGTCAATGATCTTCTTTATGAAATACTTTCTGTGCAAGCGGTACCTGAAATGCACACCACAAAATCGTAAAAGGAAAGGCAGGGCACAGGGAGAGGGAAGGGGTGGATATAACCAAGTGTTGCCAAGAACAATTGGGTAAAGATACATACTTGACAGCAGTTTCTAGCGTTCTGCGAATATTAGGGTTAGAATCTGCAGTTTAACAAATATTCAAATTAGAATGTGGACAAGGACAATAGTTCGAAATTTCGTTACACAACAAGGATGGACATAATAATTATCTTCTTTCCATTGTCAACAATGGCTGTCATGAATGACTTACAGGAAGAAGCAGCTATGATGCATGTGGGAAGGGGATGTAGAAGTACAATATAAGGGTGACAATGAAGGTACAGACTAGTTTCTACATTTCATGTGCTTACGACAGCATAATATCTGGAGATTAAAAATTAATACACGACAACAGAAGGAAATGAGACATTGCTGTAACATTCAATTTCATCTAGATGGACCAGTATACCAGCTCATCCCTCTCTCTTTTTTAAAAATAAAATGGGTATCTAGGCTTTGCTTAACTAATCTCGTGTGCCCTGAAGTTAATGGCCGAGAAAACATCCAGTAGCCCAAAGGAGACTCAAACTTGGGACCTCTTCAAATATTAACTTAACCCTTATCATGTCTGTAAACAGAAACTGCTTCAAGATAAAGGTTGCATGAACTACAGCCCATAATCATGTTGATATCATACAAGCTGCTTGTCTGAAAGGATCAAGGTCCCCATTGATGTTAATTCTAACTGGACACTATCTCGAATTCCAGATTTTACAGTCCCAATTATACTTTCATATGTGAACGGATCTAAGCTCAAAAGAACACGACCCAAAAGTCCAGGTCACTGTTGTCCAAATTGGAGTAATGTGGTAAGTGAAAACTTGAAATCACGAACTACCTAAAGCCAGGATGACTATATATCGTGTAAGCAATTAGAAACAAAACGAAGAAAAGTTTGACCCCGTTTGTAATCTCTTTTGCCCCCAGCCAATGCAGGAAAGAGCCATGTGAAATGCATGTGGTGGCTGATGCAGGATAGTGGTGGTACTGTACAATACAGACAAAAAAACTCCCTGAGCTGGTATAGTCCACGTCTTATTCTATCTCTTTGCCACTCTTTTCCTTCAGGGGGAATCGATTCCCTCAATGTGTCACTGATATAACCTGAAGGCTTGGAGAATTCTAGTCAACCAATAATCAATAGCATAAATCATGTCCTGAAATGCCCTTCTACCACGCTGATATGCTTGTTCAAGACACTAACAACCACCACTGATACTACTTTTCTGCTGTTGCAATGCAATGAACAATGCTTCAGAAAACAAATATCACAGGACCTAGCAGTATGGTGAGTACTGTGTACACATGAAACCTTCTTTGCTTGGACATTTGGGATATAGACAGAGACAGCATTGTTTTACCTGTTATTTGGATATGCTAATTATGCATCAAGAAACAACCTCCTATATCTAAGAAAAATTGGTGATGCAAATGTGAACAGAAGATGTACAAAAAACAAAAGATTGAATGATGAAAAGAGAAGATTAATGGTTGTCGAGTTAACACAACTGGATACGATCATGTCACTAAAAATTTCTGGTAATAAGTCCACAGCTCATGTTTAGGAGAGCTCAGATAAACATAAGTTACCTAGTATCTGTTGATCCTGCTCTGCTGTTGTGGGATAACTGGAAAGGATCTGTAGGCATTGTTCCTGCAAGTCTTTTGCAGCCTTTCTTTCCACACTTGGGATCGCAGGTACAGCACCATCTGACCAAGTGGGCAAAGCCCTGGCTGCGGCGATAACTGCTCCATCAACAAAGCTGTCTCCCTCGTCTGTTAATTGACCAACTATATATGAGTTAAAACGAACTGCCACAAAAAGGAATCAGCACAACATACCCATAGCCTTCAGATCTTACCATTAAAATGATATTCTTCAGGAATACCATTGATATTGAAGACAGACAAGAACGTATCCAAATGAATTCTTGAATCGCCCGGGATCGAGATTTCCTCCCAAGGGTTCTAGAAGATACTAACAAAGCATTAGAAATCACCAAGGTTTTGATATGTTTTTATATCTATGTACAAAGACAATGTATTTTACTGTGTCGTGAATGACAGGTAAAGTTGGCTACCGTAATATAGGGTAAGTGTACGAGGGGTCGTAACCATATACTAGAGCTGAATATAGGTACATTACCCAGCAACGTAAATTTTTAAACATAATAACACCAGTATTCATTTTAAATCACGTGCTGCTACTAGAAACATAACTAGAAGGTTCCAGCTGCATACCACAGGAGAGGAGAACCCATATCTTTGCATCAGCAAGTTGTTCGGGCCTTCTCTTATGTAATCCATAGTCGACCCTCCTCTTAAGTAATTTATAGTCATCTGCCCAATGTGATAAAGTACCAATTTTTGAGCATTAAAGCACCAAAAAGTTGTTTCAAAGTGTTCAAATCCATAGCTAAAATGGAAGAAAGCCGGAAACTAATTAAAAATCACACACCACACAAAAGAACATAAGAAGACCCAATTTAGAACTCCGCATGAACAGTAGCCGCATTCAATTTCATGGACTATGTTACAATATAATACCCCACCGTCCATAAAATAAAAAGTACATTTCCTTTTTGGGGTATCTTAAACCAAATGCTCCATTACCTTTTATGTGGTTGTTAAAGTGGTTATAATTGCTTTTGCACTTATTAAGAAATGTAATCCACACGATTTACATGTATCTAGCTTTGTGCCAAAAAGAAAATGTATCCTTTATATTTCGACGGAGGGAGTAAGTAAATATGTGAATTGAAACATAACTTCTAAGGACCCAATATTTCTCCTCTCATCTTCCAAGTCATCATCCTCTAGTGTGATTTTCAACCGAAAGATCTATTCATCACATCTCAAGGAGCCTTCACAAGCGTCTGAACCTTATATCATAACAACAAAGAACAGCATTCTTGTAGCAACCAAACCAGCCATTGGTGACAATCATAATAACAAAGAATGGCATTCTTGTTGCAGCCTAATCCGCCATTGGTGACAATTTGGTGCTTCCAAAACTCCGTGGAACCCTACTCATGATGTGTGGGAAATAATTTTAGAAAGCAACCCGTTGATCAGCCTAGTCGAGGGACTAGGTCATGGTCAATGGTTGAATCATTGGGTCAGTGGTGGAGCCTCTGGTTATTACAAGTTAATTTTAAAACATATGAATTCATAGAAAGTTTATTTATAATGTGGATAATATATCATAGTAACAGAAAATATTTTTAAATTCCAATAATAACCAATTTTATCAAATACATAATTCAGTAAAGTTTAGCGATTTTAAGTTACAATAAAACTCTTTCGGTTTCAACGGTGGCAGCTGCCGAATCTGCTTCACAATAACAGAGTTTAGTATGTTGTTTAAAGGAAAATTGCACACAAATAACAATTATTAACCCACTTTGGTAAAAAAAAATATATACCAAATTCTATTATATCTTTCATAATATCAAAATGTTCTTTTAAATCCATACCTTTTACCGTTAAAAAAAAAAGAACAATATTGCCCTTGCATATATAAATGACGCGTGCCTATATGAAAGGCCAAAATTCTTTTTTTATTTGCGTGTGTTTTGGGGACTTATGGCTGCTAATTCACTTAAACAAAATCCAAAAGAATCTTATCTTTCCCCCATAATTATCAAAAAACAAAAATGCCTTGACATTGAAGCATGAAATACACTTCATTTTTTGTTTCAAATCTTCATGACGGAAGAGCACTGAAAACGTTTGTTGTCATTGTTATGTGGTGGTGGTCTTTTTTCTTTTTGGACATTATGGGGTGGAAACAGTTGTTTTATTTTCTATAAAAGACCATGGTATGCATTGTGTATGTCTGTCGAAAAATTGCTGAAGAGAAATAACGCAAAGCAAGATTGGCCATGGTGCCCTTGATTCGTCTTACCGTCGTCCAGGCCAGACGGAGAGTATGATAGATTTTTTTTAAAAGTGAAATAGAGAACTGATTAGGTGTAGTAAAGCCTACACGAAGTTTTCCTGGAGTGCTTTAATTGGACAGACGGCAAAATATTAGTGGTAGTGTATGTTTGAGGAGTATACACTGAGTGTATGTGTATCACTCCCCCAATCCCACAATCATCAACCCCCATTGAACTCATCACCATTACCATTAATTACAAGACACCCACTTTCCTCATTGACTCCAGTCTCTCTCCTTCTCACAATGACCTCACCGCCTTTGTCTAACTGTATAAACCAATACACAATGCTCACCACGGGCATACCCCGTACACTACACCCAAAGTTCATATAGAAAGCTATAAGCAAGCATTAGCTACAAACACTGATAAGCATCCGATAATGTCGAAGCTAAACTACCAAGCTGTGCGAATCCGACCCCAATATTCTTATTCCAATAGAAAAAAAATATCTGGGTGGGTTGTAGAGAGCGAGTCTAAGGGTGATTTTAATTGGAGAGATGAGAGAGGAGTAAGGGTAAACAAAGGCTCAGCTCAATGGTGCCTATTACTATCCCACAATCTCTATATCATTTCCCCTTGTTAAGTTCATGTTTTCAAGTTGAGTTTACATTTCTATAGTTTTGATTGATAAGGGTGGTTTCTAGAGTGGTTGCAAGATAGGATGGATAGAAAGGCTGTAGTGAAACAAAACAGGGGGGAGGGATGGAAGATGACGAGATGCACAAGAGGCCAATTTGGTTCATAAAATTTTAAGAGGGTTAAAACTCAAAAGTATTATTTCAAAAAGAAAAAAGCATACTTTTGTAACTTTGTCCCAAAAAGCATACTTTTGTATCTTTGTCCCAAAAAAGTTCGGTAGTTTTGAAAAAGAACTAGACCAAATATTGGTACTTTCGCAAGATTTTCTCTAATCCAAAATTGTATTCCGTCACTTAAAAAAATATAACTACTCAGCGTAACAAATGTCAGGAAATAAACATTAAAGTAGGTTGGTGCAGTGGTTGAACGGGTGCAGCATGGTTGGAGTCACCCGGTGTCCAGAATTTGATTCCTCTTGCATTCCATCTTGATTGGCAGTCTTGACCAGTCAGACATGGTCAAACAGGCCAGGTTCCGCCGGATTAACTACAAAACCAATTCAATGCAAAAGACAGGAAAACTCATTGGGTCCGGTTGACCCGGTCTGAACAGCGGTCTGGGAAATAGTTCTGACAAAAATACAGTTCCAAATACGTGAACTGCAAGTCAAAGAGAAGCAAGAGCTCATGTAGAACAGTCTCTACATTCGAAATATAAATGAATATGTTTTTTCCACTCTCTTACCCCACAAAAACTAGGAGCATACACTTGCCATCTGTATAGACACCATTCCCTTCATTGCCACCCATCCATATACGAAAAGAACTTGGCATAGCTCACATTCAAGAGCATCATCTTGGAGACTTGAGATAGAGTAATAGAGAGGGGGGGAAGGCAGGAGGAAAAGAGGGTGGGGGGGAGAGTTTCTCACGCATCACAACTTGCATGCAACAAAAATAAGATGAACCTTCAAGATGAATATTGAATCAATTAGCTGTAGCTTGATCATAAAATGGTTTATAAGGCTGTTCAACTTTCTAGGTATGCCATGGGAAAGGTGAATCCTAGCATAGAAGGTGATGTATTTCCTACGCTAAATTTCAAATTTTTCTTAGAGCATACCTAATGCTTTGTACGAATTTTTTATGATCGACTTTGTATGAAATGAAAGTTTCTTTTGCAAGAAAAAAAAAGAAAAAATCAATCATACAAGAACTTACCTCCTCCCCCCTCATGATATGTTGCCCAGGATTTGTCATGACTTCCAACACCCGATCCATATATCGCCAGTGGAAGAAGCAATTTGGCTGAAAAGAGTGGTTTAGCATGTCTGCAAAATATGAACACCTTTCAAAATATGAACACCTTTCAGACAAAACGAAAGAAACATAACAAAGTACTTCACAGAAAAAACTATCATCACTAAGCATAGGCTCATAATAGTCAACCGCATATTGAACATGCATTGCCCCCAAAGAACTGAAACCATACTACAAAAGGAGCACCATACTACAAATCACTCCCTCCATCCCAAAATCTTCTTCCTATTTCTATATTTGACAACAACATAAAAAGTCCTCTACATTTACTATGAACCCCTGTCAAAGTTATACCTCACGTGTTAAAAACTACTAGCATTACTTCTCATCTTTACCTTCCATCTTCCCAAACTATCTTCAGTCTTCAGTGATCATTGATATTATTTTTTTAGCTGGAGTTTAGCCTTGGTTGTTAAAGACTCTACTACACATAAAAGTTCTACATCAATTCAACTGCATGTTGTGCATTGAGACAAACAAAAAGTTACTAGCACATTATCACAACTTTGTTGCCACATAAATAAAAATCAAAGAATAGCTCATTAACCTCATTATTTTTATTGTTTTTATTGAACATGGATATTTAGCCTGACTTATCCCATTCACCTTATTACCAAAAAACGACAAACTAACTTCGGTTTTATCCCTAGGAAAAG
>ONZK01004307.1:21302-43210 GCA_900322385.1 Pharnaceum exiguum | reverse complement strand
AGTCATTTCATGAACTTTCAAACTACGACCCAATACAGTACCAACAAGTGTGTTTTCCCAATACTTCAATTCCTCTATAATATCCTCATCATCAATAATAACTTCATCAGATTTAGATGCAATAAAATCTAATTTCATCCCCAGATTATCATCCTTTGTTTTACCCTTTACTACTTTGTCTTTCCATGAATCGCCCCGATTCTCAGAATTGCCAGTAGTAACAACAGGAGGAGCAGTATTTACCATTATAGATTCCGCTGGAACTTCCCCAATAGGTGGCAGATTTGCCGCAGGTTCCTGAGGAATTGTAGAAGTCATCACAGAGGCCTCTTGATTCAAATCCAGATGCCCAGTAAAATCTCCCAAAGTTACGGGTTGGGGAGAAACTGATTTCTCTCCCAATGATTCGTTGTTTTTTGATTGAGAACTATCATTAGAATCGCGTTGCTTTTGTGAAGAAGAAGATGAATTTTGTTTTCGAGGTCGACCTCGCTTAGCCATGGCGGAATCAAAGGTTTTAGATATGGAACAAGACTACCTTTGAGAGCTTTCTCTTCTCATGATTCCCTCGCAAGTTGCATATTCAAAATAATGCTTTTCTTTAAGGAATTGTCCACATTCTCTTATGTACTCTTTTTAAATAGAAAGCAAAAATTATAAAAGATCAGACACATTACCAGTGCATTCAATTTTTTTGCCAAATACTCATATTATTTTTCGTAGATTCTCATCCCACTCTTAGCTTATTGTTTAAACCAAGTGTGCGTACACCTCAAACGGTATATATTTTCATCTTGTAATTATTTAGATGTTTTAATTGACTTCAACATATTGGCAACAAAAAGAAAGAAGGAAAATTATATAATAAACTTGTCAATTATTAATCTTATAAAAAATTATTTAAAAATGAGTTAGAAAGTTGTTGAATTCATAGCTATCAGACTACACTACCAAGCCATCACTATGTAAGCATATGAAGTATACATTGTATTTTATTAGATTAACACATGTTAATAGAAATATGCACAAAACTTATGTGCGCGAATCTAAAAATACATTATTAAAGAAAAATAATTTAAATATTCTTTATATAAAAATATTACTCGAAGAATACTGTAAAAAAAAGTGAAAATTGTGGTACAATGCATGAAAATTATTTTAGCCTGTATAATATGGTAAATATTCTAAATCTATTGTCTTCAATAAACATGAAATATTTCTTAGGGTTTGTAAAGTTCTTGCCAGCATATAATGCTAAACTGAAGTACATTCGCCTTATATAATCCTAATCTAATATATTTCACTCAACCAAATTACAATTATTCATGAGGCTTCTAGATCTCAAATAGTGAATCTAGAACTCATACTTCAATCGTCAAGCAAGTATGGGATATAGTTTTAATTACAAGATGAAACTGTAATAGTTTAAGGGTTTCACGAAATTTACGTAGATGGTAAGCGTTTATGATTTGTATTACTCTATACATCACTCTCCATGTTACTAGAATTTTGTCGATAAATTAAGTAGAGGCTGAAAGGGGAATTACCAGGCTATTTGCTTTCTGTAAAGGAATGTTGGTCAACGACAGAATTTAGAAGTTCATCATGCCATTAGTACATTTGGCATATATTTTCTTTTCTACACCTGTGATGAGTCAGTAAAAGACTTATATGCACAATGAGAAATTCCTCGAAAAGGGCGTGAAAGATCGACAAAACTTATGTAAATAGAAGAAAATTTAGATAAAATATAATGCCCATGGTTGTTTACTTAGAAGACATGGTTCATAATTTGCTTTTTATTCATTAGAGAAATTTAGGATGAAGCAAAAGTGAATATGTGGAAGAGAAGATCACAAGCTAAGGGTAAGGGGCATGTGCTTTGGGAAATGAATCAGAAGCGATAAGCCTTGGACGGCCTTCGGCGAGAGAGCATAGGGAGGAATTCAGACAGTGGAAGAGCCGGCACATATTCTGGAATGGAGACGTATGACGCGAGAGTGTCACGTTTTCAAGTAATGGTCAACGTACATAGCATCAATGATGGTGCATCGCCTATTTCTAGTTCTCGCTGATTCTCGCCGGCACAGCTGGGGAAAGGGGAGAAAGGTACAACGAAAAGGAAAAAGGAAAGTGAGTGGGGTTGGTTCAGACGGATCTCCTATGCAGCAAGCTCTCCGGGCCAGGCTCTAGCCCTTGGCCGGGGCTGTCTTTTTAGGACCTCGGCTCAGGAGCTTCCTTAAGACATATCCTTTGGACGTTGGGTATATTGATCAATAGGATAAGCAAGCCTTGATGTCCAACCGCTAATGGTCATCACATCGTTAATTTTTTCAAGGTGTGAGCCCTAAATCAGGAAAAAGACCTAGAGACGGAAGGAAGACTCGCAAGCCAAAGAACGAGAAAAATCCTAGTGGTAGGCCAGCCGTCCGTGAGCACAATAGGGGTAGCGGGACTGGGTAGAAGATCTTTCCGTCAACAGGTGGGGTTGAAAGTAAGTCAGTTTGTGAGGAAGCGGGAAGATACTCGAGCTCTTCCCGACAAGGCCCCACCGTCTGGGCATTTGATTAAATACTTCATATAAGGAACATTATTTAAAGCCGAAGAAATTAAAAGAATACTATTTGATTGAAGATTTATGTCAATTTACTCTTAAATACAAATACTATTATGGATTTTAATATCTTCTAAATAAACCTAAGTTGCACTGTGTACTTGTTATATGGATCTAGATAATAAGTAAATCACTCCTCCGTGTTCTGTTTTAAGGTTTCATATTATCTCCATACATTTATTAGGGCACAGTTAAGATGTTTTAAGACTTAGATTATGTTGTTATTGTATTGATTAATAAAGATTTCAATTAGTTTTATTTGTGCACTACCTTATCCAACTCTCTTGTGCTCGAAATTCCTCCTATATGATAAGAATGATCCATTCATTATACCTAATCGAAAACTATCAATGAAAACATTGACGACTCTTGGGGATTACAGCTAGATTCCCAAATATAGAGCTTATCAGTTATCGTATAGCATGTATGGGCACTCATGTTAAAAGATGAAAGTACGCTTTTTTAGCCGATTCACATAATTACGTAAATGGTAATTCCCTTATGATCTAATAAAGATCTTTAAACTGAGTCAAAATAAGTTTCAAAAAAGTTAACAGATAATGAATGACAAGCTATAACTACATGGAACAAACAAGGGATTAAAGCACAAATAGTCCAATAATGGTACAATTTATTATATACTCAACTAAGTTTTAACGCTTACTTGAATGGAACAACAAAAATATTTTGTTAGGATTTAGTTGTACGAGTTAAATTCTATGTCGTAGAACCATTCATGGCTTGGATTCCAATAAAGGAATGTTGCTTAACACAATTTAGAAGTTCGTGTGACATTACGGAGCCATTAGATGACATCTTTTATGAATGTGTTTTACTTCTAACTTGGTATACACTATTAGAAGGTGGTTGTGCATCAATGAGTTTCCCAAAGAGGAAGTGAGAATCGTAGATGTGGTAATGGAATACTAGTTGTGACAAATTATAAAAGGGACTAAACAATTTTTTTGAAAAAGTAAAACATGGATAGTTCATTTTCCATGAAATATAAAGTGTTGTTAGTATAATGTGGTGGATACTTTTTACGACTAATTAATCTAGATAGAAATACCTTACCCAAGTAGGCAACTTCATACTAATTACTTTAGTATTTTAAGGGTGCTTCGTGATGTTACCTATCAATAACTTACGAAGTGAAAGATGTTGTGTTATTAATGAGAGTCTTTTGGGTTTTTTGGCAATCCCTTCTATTGAGGGCATCTTTTTTTTATAACCTCTTGAAGTTATCTTACATTTTTTTCTTTAGCAGGGCTTTACTTTAAATTTAGTTAAACTTATTTGTGGCAAGCTAGTTTCTCTATTCGTATATCCTAACTCAATTAAGATGATATGGGTGATAAAATAAATTTTAGGGGTGAAAAAATATGGCAAGTATTCAATAAACAATGAAAATAACAATTTAGTTTGCTAGACATAGTTTGTGGCCATGCAAATTGGCCAGGAGAGAATATTATTATAGTTAAAGGAAACAATGTGTACATATTGAATGTTAAAAGAAGTTGGAAGAGGCTCGAGTAGATGAAAATAGTCCATGATGATTTGTTAGGTTTAACTTTAATTGACATGGTAGATATTACTCTTGGCTTTGGAAACACGTATATAGTGGCTACATTTTCGCTACTTACCAACACTGGTCTGTAATTGGTAGACACCCTTTCCTCGAAAGTTGCATCTAGTTCAAAATATTGTGTTTAAGGAATTATCGACATTCTCTTATGTGCTCTTTTTAAACAAGAAAGAAGAAATTATAATACATCGGACACATTACATATGCATCCAAAAATCTTGCCAAATACTAACATAATTTTACGTAGATTCTCATCCCACTCTCTTGCTTAATGTTTCAACCAATTGTACCTACATCTCAAACGCTGATAAAATCCAACATATTGGCAACAAAAAGAAAGAAGGAAAATTATGTAATGAACTCTTCAATTATTTATCTAATAACGAATTATTTAAAAACGAGTGAGAAAATTGTTGAATTCATAGCTTTTAGGGTACACTGCCAAGCCATCACTATGGAAGCATATGAAATATAAATTATATTTTATTAGATTAACACAGGTTACTAGAAATATGTACAAAACTTAATTTGCATGTATCTAAAAACACATTATTATAGAAAAATAATTTGAAGATATTCATATAAATATATTAGTCAAAGAATATTGTAAGAAAAAGTGAAATTTGTGGTTCAATGCACTAAAAATATTTTAGCATGTATAATATGGTAAATATATTATACTATTGTTTTCCTTAAACATGAAATAATTCTTAGGGTTTGGAAAGTACTTGTCACTATGATCATCATTATTTTATGTTCCTACAAGGTTACTTTTACAATTTTTGGATCCAGGTTAATCCCCCCTCGTGGTGCGTGGTTCCCGTCGGCATGTAGGAACACATGATTTGAATCGAATACATGATCTCTTGCTAATTAGATCAACCCCACACATGTGAATTAACCACACATGTGAATTCAATGTGACCTTTTACCAAAGAGCCAACCTAATCACATTCTATGATCACATTATTTACTATCAAAAGAAAACAAAATATCGTTATATTCGTTGTAACTAATTCATTACCAATGTATTTAGACATATAATATAATTTTCTACCATATTTGATCAAAACAATTAAGAGAAAATTCCCCTAGAAACTGATTATGTCATCATTCTCTACGTACTGTACTTATTTGATTTCTTCAATTTTCATTTCAACTCAATGCAATTGTGACTACATCAACCTCACTCAAGTTCTAAATAAGAAGATTATAAACTAGATTATTACCAACCTTATTACCTTCTAAAAGAACTTAAAACAGAAATCATCTTGTACTATATATGTCCATATTTATTAATCCTTTCAAGACTATTGGTTCATGCATAGAATACCAACAAAAATGGTATTTTTTCTTCCCATTCACCATCCCTTGTTCCCCCCACTCCCCTTTTCTGGTCCCTCGTTCCACACTCTAAACATTTCTCCCCATCCATCGAACTATGCGCTTCCCTTCCCACGCTCGCATGGCTGCATTTGGAAGGAAATAATTTTTACCTCTACCACCTCACCTCACCTCCCCTTTTAAAACCCTTCTCATCATCGTATATAAACCTTAACATAGTACAACCTTTTTCCTCACTCATTTATCTCTAATACAAACAAAATATCCCCCATCTCATCACATACGACACCTCACTACAAATTAAACCTTTCTCCATTATCATCTCACTCTTTCTTCGTGCGTGTTTACCGTTTTTCATTTCCCTTTTTCCTTTTGTTAACGTACTCACTAAAAAAACAAACCAAAAAAAGAAAACCCTGTCAGTGAAAAAAAAACACATTCTTTCATTCTTTGTTTGTTTCATCACTTACCTCATCATACATGAAAAACATGAGACTCTCACACCTTCTACCCCTACGGCTAAATGCCACCACCTTCCAAAACCCCTACAAACCCAAAGTCCACTCCCTCTCCACATCCTCATTACCCCAACACCACCAGGCTGCGGCCCCTGCCCCCATAATGAAAAAAGACAAGCTTGTGGTGGTAATGGGAGCAACAGGGTGTGGAAAGTCACGGCTTTCAATAGACATAGCAACACACTTTTCAGGGGAAGTAATAAACTGTGACAAAATCCAACTTTACAAAGGCTTAGACATTACAACAAACAAAATCCCCTCACGTGACCGCCGTCACGTGCCTCACCATCTTCTTGGCGTCTTACCCTCAACTTCACCTGACCTCCTTCCTGCCCACTTTCGTCTTCTCGCCACCTCAGCGCTTGAGAATATCATCTCACGCAACAATCTCCCCCTTCTCGTAGGCGGGTCTAACTCCTTCATCTTCTCATTTCTCGCCGAGAATTACACCCCTTTGCAAAACCCATTTGATGTTAAAAAGGTTGTTGCTTTCCCTTTCGACGTGAGGTATGATTGTTGCTTTTTATGGGTTGACGTGAGGGAGAAGATATTGGAGGAGTATTTATTGAAGCGGGTTGACGACATGCTTGACTCAGGGATGGTGGACGAGTTACGCAAGTTTTATGCATCACCAGGTGGGTTGCACGAGTTGACCAAGGCTAACTCGGGGTTAACAAAGTCCATTGGTGTGCCAGAGTTTGAAAGGTATTTTCTTGGGGGAAATGATGATACAGTGAGGGAGGGTGTATACGAGGAGGCAGTGAGGGAGATAAAGGAGAACACATGTCAGCTAGCTAGGAGACAAGTGGAGAAGATCCAACGGCTGAGTGAGCTTGGTTGGGAGATGAATAGATTGGACGGGTCAGATTCGTTTAAGTCTGTTTTGGATGGGAGTGAGAGTTGGTCAGATGTTTGGGAGAGCCAAGTTCTGTTGCCCAGTGTGAAGATTGTGAAGCGCTTCTTGGAAGAGTCAGAGTGAATGACTGAATGAATGAGTTATGTTTATTGAGTAGGTTTTCCAGCCTTTTTCTACCTCCTCTATTCCCCTTCTTTTTTTGCCCTTTTTCCTTTTTTAATCTTTTCTTCATTCCCCCACATTTATATTTCTTCATTTTTGGCGGTCAAGTAAGTCGTGTTATTAATATGGGCAGTTCACAGTTGGAGTTAAGGGCTACAATTTTGAGGAAATTAATGGGATATTTTTTATAGGAGTCAGTCATGTTAGTTTTATTTATTTGCACTTATTAGGGCACATGTAGCAGCAGGGGAATTACCACATTTGGAGTTAGGTTTTTTTGTTTTGTTTTTACTTTTGTTTCATTTTGGTGTATCCATCCATTGTTGTTTGGCATATGCACATACCGTCATATTGTAAAGAATTGTAATATGATTGGATATAAGCTTTATCACATGAAGTGATGATGAAAACAACCAGTTTAGTATACTGAATTTGATGACTTAATATCGTCTGTATATGTTTTGTCTCTATTTAACTTTGCATGTGTTTATTTGCGCTTGATGTGATGATGAATTGTTGTTGTACTATATGGCTTTTCGTCCTATCTTCCTAGGACTGATATTAGGCACTTCCAAAGTTCAAATCGTGTTGAAGCACTTTTGTTTTCGTCTGTATGCGTTCTTTTTTTTCTTTCTTTTTTTATAGTGAGAAATCTAGGGTGGATCGCGCAATAATTATTTATTTTATTATATTCGTAAGTCCGTACAGGCAACTATTAGGTTCGAATGTCCATTTTGGCGTAAAGCTTTGCTAGCTAGTTGCTAGTTAAACTGTCTTGTTTTTGAACCCTCCAAAAGGCAAAAAGTAATGGAGAACCACAAATAGTTGAAACATAATTTGTCATTTTCAATTTCTATTACTACTAGTAACATGATGGTTGACTATCATGTTTCAATCCAACTCAAGGTTAGACGGGATATGTGTCAAGGACAATGAGTTGGACCGTACATACGTGCTGAAAATATCATATTATTGTCTATCCACTCTAATTTAACATAGGCATGCTCTTTAGGTATATATGTCATCACACCCAAAAAAGAAAATAAAAATTAACAAGCATTTAATATAGAAAGTGATTACATTGTTTACCAAGCAATAAATTCTCATTACATATCATGTTATTGTTTCCATAAACTACCGTCTGTATGCTCGTACCATATTGTGAACACTCTATATTTGAAAATTTAATCCGAAAACTCGATTGCTTACCTACCAAGGAGATAGAGAGGATAACTACATTTCAGACAAATTGGGATGCTAGGGAGGATAACTACATTTCAGACAAATTGGGATGCTAAATTGATCAAAATACGATTTTCACGATTTTCTGTAACGAAAACCAGTGAGGTACCTAAAATGGTACAACCTGGAATTACTCAGGTATCTATTTCGGAATATTGAAAAAATAGGGTACCAACTTGGTATTATGCTATAAGTCAAGTGCCCAAAATGGTATATTTCCATAATCTATCAATTACAAATTTACAAGTGAGGGGGTGTTGTAATGAAGTTTCTAGAAATCTATTTTGAATTTGACCTCACTGATAATTTTCTGCATAAAGATAACATTTATTTTTAGATGTTTTGAACTAGTTTAAGTAAACAGTTATGTCTCACTCAAATTAGTATGTAGCTTCTCACTTTTACTTGTATATTCGGTCTTCATTTTTCTTTTTTTGAGGTCCGCACTCAGCTTTCTATTTATTGTTTGATCTATAGAAACAACCGAGTGTATTCCTCACTTAATGGGGATGCTCGGGGGTCAAGATATTATTTGGTTAAAGAAGTGCAATAAAGCCTTTATATTGTGACTTTGTGAGACATATTCCTGATTGGTAAATGTACATTCTATATATGGAGTACCCTTGATAACATTGTGGAAAAATTATGGTGAAAGGCATCTCATGTATCTGTTCCGTAATTGGGAATCCAGAAGAGAATGCTTAGCATAATTAAAACGACATTTCAATTTCTAAGAACTGAGGACCCTAGAGAACTTATTTGTTTCGCAAGTTAAAGTCGTCAACACCAGAGATTCTAGTCCTAATTATTGTTATCTAGGATGCACGTTAAAGAAAAAGTAAATAATTTAGCAACTCTTTTGCAAATGAGGTGACAGGGAATCATTCTAATTATTCATATGTTTGATTTACTTGTTCAGTGTGGTTTTTGTGCTTGAAAATGCAATCTTGCTAGTGTAGTTCATGTGGTCAATGAATCGCTTTTCTCACGCAGTATGTGAAAATTTATCAAATTAGAAATTATCTTGATAGGATATTCCTTCATCTTTTGAAATGTAAAAGAGAGATAATGGAGCACATATAGATGATATGCTTACCAGATGGCTTCATATATCTCGCCGCGCGCGCCTTGTACAAAAGTAATAATTTAAAGGAAGATCACTAATACTTCGACTTGTAAAATCGATACCAACTGAATCAAAATTTTAGATTCTGCGATAGTTATCATGAAATGTAACAACATGTTTCCATTTAGGATATAAAATATCAAACTTCCATTACTTCTTATTTTTGGTGAAGTTGTTGGAAGTCAGTACTTAAATACAGCAATTGGTCAATCTCTTAAACAACTTCTCTATTTTCTTAAACAGGGGTAACGTTACGTACATCTTAACCCGAGTATCCCCATTGAATGGGGATTTATACTCGGTGTTGTTGTATATAAAATGCCAAACTTTTATGAGACTAACACTTGATACCGAGTAACTAAACAATCAGAAACCACTAATTTAAAAGATATCTATTAATTAAAAAAAACTCAACAAATTAAGAGAGATTAGCTCAGTACCTGGGGCTGAAGCATATTGTGCGTCCACTAGTACAATACGTTGGTTTTAGGTCCCTATGCTCGCGTCTGGTTAAGCGAAAATTGAAGTTAGTCGTCGAATCCGAAATCTTAGTCCATGTTTTTGGTCTCTGTCATTTTTCCAAAGGCCTTGAAATCTTACATTATTTAGTGTCACGAGTAGAACTATTCTCATTAGCTTGGTTTGATTAATGTAGTTCAATTTGGAGTAATATTGAAAGGAAGGTAACTGACCTGTTGTCCATCAATTAGCTAGATGGAGCCTGACATGTTTTGAGCAGATCTGGCACCGTTGGATTGTGCACCTAGTACTGTTTCTACTATTGTAAATTTGGACATGTTGGTCGAATAAAGTCTGCTCGCATTTCCTCCTAAAAAAAAGAAACAAAGTTTACTTTGATGAAAAAATTTCATTGAAATAAAGTTATACAACACTTATATTTGAAATTAATTCAGTATTATAGAGCGTACATAGATATAACGGCGGTACTCTCATTATATATACAACAACAACAGAGTGTGAATCCCTATTCAATAGGGGTGATCGGGTCAGCATGTACGCAATCTTACCCGGCCCCTATTTAAGAAAACAGATTGGTTGTTTTCGAGATTGATCCTAAATACATGTGCATCTTTCTATGATACTTCATGTGGTTCAGCAATTTCGTTTTTGTATTACTCAAATTCTACAGTATAACAACCTACAAATATTTAATTTTATGAAAGTAAATCTCAAAACAAATCTATAAATGATAACTCAATTTTTTATGAAACGAAGTAGTTTACTCATAGTCAAAGGGAGTTTTTTTTTTGTAAGTAATTAATATTTAAGCCAAAAACTCAACAATTACAGCGTTTTCCTATAAATAAATAAAAAACTCAGGAAACTAACAACTACTATCTAACTCTACGTAGAGAACCCATAATCTACGAGTAATTCAATTGTCTATCCAATGTTTATCACTTTCTTTTACTCTCATTCCCACCACACTTTGCAATCTATTAGAAAATTCAAACTTGATTTGTTTACATAGAACTTGAGGTCTTAAAATTCTTTTATCCCAGACTAGCTACTTCATTTTTTCTCCTACAAATCTCCACATCGCCTTCACCTGAAAATCCATTCTCTTGCTTCTATGTATCCCTCATCCCTCTCCACACACAGTACAACTCAAGTCTCAAGTATCTAATATGCAACCAATCATAAAGTATGACCAAACATATCTTACTATAGGTACATTCAAAGAATTGATGTTTCAACACATAGTGGCCACAGATCATCAGTACGTACACCGATTTAACAAGTTTATCTTTTTTTTCAATCCTTTTTATGCCACAATCCATGTAAACTGATGCTTGAGGTTTCAATTCATTAATCGTTAGAGGAACTTTAGAGTTTAAGGATGAAATGGGCAATATTATCAAACAAAAAGTTGTGTATGAATGGAAACCAATTCTTTGTCATGGGTGTTTTGGGCATCGGCATACACTTGAGCATTGCAAGAAAAAACATCTCAAATTCCTTTGTTAATCCTCAAGAATACTAGAGAGATACCAGTGTAGAATGGTGAAAGAAGAATGAACAGCGACGACATAGATGGTTTCCGAGTTGTTCTCAACAGTCCAGTTGGACTTGTAGGAAGATTGTTGAATTTATGTAGAGATAAGTTTAGAGCTGGCTATGCTGTAGATAAGATGGTCTCATGAGAAATATGGTAAATATACTATGGCTCTGTTTGGCAGCCATGTGTTGTAAGTTGGAGTTGAAGCTGTTCATAGCTGGAGCTGTAGCTGCATCTGTTTAGAGCTGAAAACTGATAGCTGTTTTAGAAGTTGAATTGTTTGGTTAAACTAGCTGTAGATGGAGCTGAAAATATTAAAATGACTAAACTAGACATCTAAATAATAAACTATTTATAAAAGTATAATTTTGCATATAATTAAACAATAATCTTTATAAAGTGCGAAAACATGTAATACTAGTTATACAAATTAAGTTGAATGTCTATCATTCCATATTGAATTAGCAATGTTATTGCGAATCTCACGCATCCCACTACTTTGGTCTCTAGTTCTGTCATTCCTGTTCCCCATGGCATTTCCATTAACATCTCGAACTTCATCACGAGGTATATAGTTCAGTTGTTTCTCCAAGGCGGTAAATATCAAATCATCCTGCGAATTTCTTCGGATGTAGTTATGGAGTGCAAAGCCGCCATTATAACATCAATTTGAGTCTTTTTACTAAATTGTGGCATCTGATTGAGAATCTTCCATCTTTTTTTTAGAACTCCAAATGATCTCTCAACGCAACTTCTAAGAGAGGAATGATCGAGATTGAAAGCTTCTTGAGAATTGGATGGTGGCTCTTGTTCAAATTGAGATTGATGGTAGCTCACCCTTGAATATGGTACCAAATATCCTTGTCGGTCTGGATAACCTTTATCTACTAAATAATATCTTCCTAATAAATAAGAAAATAATTAATATATTATAATGCCGAAAACATCAGTAATGACTATCAATTCCTTAGCTTAAGAAGTATTTTCATGACAAGTAGGAGTTTATGTAAATGTTTAAAGTTAGACTTTAGAGCTGTGGTATAATATTGTGTTTGATGCTAGTAGTATTTTCATCGCAGTACTTCCAGAAACTGTTCGGATTGAAATAGCCTGTCGTGAGTTACACAACTAACACAAGTCTAAGAGTTCAAGAGACTAGACTGGTAAATAAACAAGGTCACTACTCAGTATACTCACACAACAGAGTTAGTACTCAGTTCCCCAACAACATCAAAAACTAGAGTTGCTCATTGCAGAAGGCCGCCACTCCGCCAGTAGCAATATTGTTCCCCGAGGATACAATGCCCAATACAGGAGGGTAGCAATGGAAAAAAAAAAAACCAAACGCTTACAAACGCTTTGAGACGCTGAAAATTTCAGCGTTCCACAAAGATTATTTTTTGAGCTTTTGAGAGCTTTTTTCTGAGCTTATTTGTTTTACCAAACCAAGATTATTCTTAAGCTGGGAGATTATTGTGAAATAAGCTCTGAAAAGGGCATACCAAACAGTGCCTATCTCTGGATATCTATGGCTATTTCCAAGGAATGACAAAGTAGATTGGGCTAAATATGCATGGAATAGATTTTCTGTACCAAAGCACCAATTTGTTTTATGGATAGTAGCATTGAGGAATCTTAATACTAAAGATAAGTTGTTGAATTGGGGTGTTAGCAGTGATGATTTGTGTCCCTTACTTGGAATTGAAACTGAAATTTGTGAGCATTTGCTCTTCAAGTGTCGTTTTAGTAGTATCTGTTGCAAGATCATGTGCAAATGGATGAAGTTATAATGGAATCAGAATGATCTCATGAGCTTATGGAGATGGATTTCGAGGAGGATCAAAGGTGTAAAGATCTAGCAGAAGATTATACTAGTTAGGAATGATATATGAGATCTGGATGGCTAGGAATGAGTGTGTGTGGAATCATAAGGTTCAAAGACCCGAGGTGATCTGTAGAAGAATCAAGAGTGATTTGAGGACTCAAATTTTATTTTTATTATGTAAGAAAGATGCTAATAGAGAGAAAATATGGTTTGATAATCTATATCATGAGTGAATGCTTACAGATAAAATGTTGATCTTTAGAAGGAACGCACTTATCTATAAGTAGTAGTTTTGAAATCAAGTGTCGGTTGTGAATTTCTTTATTTATTGTGGTATTATATCTTATTAGTTACCAAAAATTTGAATTGATGCTTAGGTTGAGCGTACCTATTCCACACAAATATGCTCCATGACACTTTCTCGTAATTCGGTACGTAGGATCCATTTATATAAATCTTCTATAGAATAAATCTCTCTTGACTTCAAGTTCAACTTTTTATTAACATAACCAGACTTGTGTTTTTCTTTGCATTTATGTATCGTCTTTCTGTTCCAACTTGATTGAGTTATAGGTTTATACTCCCACCAGTTTTGGTTACCTACATAAAAATGATGTAACCAATTAACCCACCACATATATCTGATTTTCTTGCAACATGGCACACATACTTTCACATAACTGCACTATTACATAAAATACAGTTTCTAATTCCAATTGCACCACAACTTTTTGGTCTGCACAAAAAGTTCCAAGCTACAGAAGGAACTCTATTGAAAACATTTTTCCCATCCCATGTATTTTCTTCATATATCATTTAGTTTCTTTATAATTAATTAACTTAGTAATTAAAAAGAATTAAAAGTATAAGAACCCAAACAAAAGTGTAATGATAAAAAAAGTGACTTAATCAACTACATTCTCCTAGTGTAAGAGATATGTTTTGCAGCCCATGCTCTGATTTTATTTATCATTTTTTCCACCAACACATCAAATTCAGTGCTTTTAAGATTACTAGTGGAAATAGGAACACCTAGGTACTTGAATGGGAAGTCACCCACTTTGAAACCAAACACTTCCAAAAGAGTCCTTATTAATGACATTTGGAACCATATTGCGGCAATATATGGTAGATTTGCTAGAATGTGCTTTGAGACCAAATACTTCAGCAAAAGTACACAGTTCTCTCATTAACAACCTTACTAACCCATAATTTCCATTACTAAATATCACATATAGGTAGGGTGTTTGGTAATGTTGAATGGATGATCAAATATGGTGGGATTGAAGCTATTTATATGAATCCTCTGTTTCAGATCACTCACCCACATCTTTAAATGTTGAGAGTGATACTTTTGCAGTGAAGTACCCTTTTAGATCTTATAATGTGTTGCTGGAGAACACTGAATTCAGATATTTGGTTCATACTGTATGGCAGGTTCAAATGCAAGGCCATACTATGTTTCATGTATGGAGTAAATTCAGACTTTTAGCATTGCAAGATAGAGGTTTGAATATGGGAGTTAGTAATACAAAAGTTAAAATCAATGATCTGTTGCAGAATTTGGCTATCACTCAGTCTCATTTGAAGAATGATCTTTTCAATTATGGCCTTACTAAAAAAGAAAAGGACCTGCTTAGTCAACTTGATAACTTGATAAGTGGAGGGATATTGAAGAGAAGATCATGAGACAGAGATCTAAGGCCATATGGTTGACGATAGGTGATCAAAACAGTAAATATTTTCATGCTCAGTTGTTGGCTAGAAGAAACATGAACAAAATTTCTTCTATTATGAACTCTACATGTATCAGATTGTTTGAACCAAAGTATGTGCATAATGAATTTTGTTCAATTTTACAAGGATCTTATGGGAAAGCCTGCTATTGTTACTAGAGCTATTGATATTGAGCTTATCAAATAGGGAGCTAGCCTCAATCTTCAATAGCAGCAGAGTTTATTGAGGCATGTTAATTCTGCAGAGATCAAAGCAATTGTGTTTCAGTTACCCTATGACAAACCTCCTGGAATTGATGGCTTTATAGCTGAATTTTTCAAACAATATTGGGAGATCATTAGTGATGAGGTATGTGAGCAATTTTAGAATTTTTTCAAAATGGTAAATTGATAAGATCAAGTAATTGCACTATGGTTACTATAATTCCTAAAGTAGCAAAACTAAATTATATGAAGGAGTTTAGACCCATAACTTGGTGTACTATTCTTTATAAATTATCTCTAAAATTCTAACAAATAGAATGAAAGAGGTAATAGATGAGTTGGTTAGCCCTGCTCAATCTGCTTTTATAGAGGGTAGACAAACCTTCGACAATGTTACTTTGTGTTGTGAACTGTTGAAATACAAGGAAAATACTATCTCCTAGATCTGCTCTTAAGATAGACTTGATGAAAGCTTATGACTCATTAGATTGGAACTTATTGCAAAAAAAATTGTTGGATTTTTTTTTTCTTGTACAGAGAGTGATGACATGTGTCACCATTGTGCCTTATTGTATTCTGGTCAATGGGGGTATGACTCAGAAATTTGAGGCAAAGAAGGGGCTTAGACAGGGGGATCCCATGTCTCCTTATCTATTTGTCTTAGTAATGGAATACTTGGGGAGATGTTTGCAGCCTCTACTCAAAATACCTAACTTTAACCCACAACCTAAGTGTGATAGATTGGGAATCCTACATGTTACAGATGATTTAATGGTGTTCTACAGAAGATATTCTATTTGAGTCCAGCTTCTCATGCCAGCTTTCAAAAAGTTCTCTAAAACCTTTGCCTTGCAAGCAAATCAAGATAAGAGCTTTATTTATCTTTTCGGTGTCAATGATGATGATAAACAATGAATATTGAATGTAACTGGGTTTGGGGAGCAATTACTTTTCCCTTACTTGGGAGTCCCTCTTTCTTCTAGAAAGTTAAATGTGATAAAATACAAACCCCTGATTGAGAAGATAATTGCAAGGATAAGGATTTGGTCTACTAGATTTTTATCATATGGTAGTTGAGTGTTGTTCATAAAGAGTGTGGTATTCAGTATTCAAACTTATTGGTAACAAATCTTTGTTTTACTAAAGAAAATGATCAAATAAATTGAGCAAGCATTTAGGGGTTTTCTTTGGACATGCAAATATTGTGAATCAAAGAGAGCATTGATTGCTTGGGGAAAAATTTCTCAACCTATTTCTATAGGAGGACTAAATATTTTGAATATTGGTTTGTGGAATTGTGCTGATATTTGTAAGCACTTCAGTTGTAGAAAGAAAGACTCGATGTGGAATAGATGGGTACATACCTACTACATTAAGAATGGAGATCTTAACACTCTAGCTAGTCCTTCAAATGCTAGTTGGGTTGTAAGGAAGTTCTGAACTGTAAAAAAATGGTTTCCCGACATTGTTGATATTATGAGCTTGCTAAAAGCTTTTGTCAGCAAAAGGGAAGTTTGGCATTAAAAAGACATATTTGTATCTGGTCCCTAAATACCAAAAGGGTTCTTGGAGATCTTTGATGTTTTGTGAAAGACAACAATCAAGCATAAATTTATTTTGTGGCATGCACTGAATGGAAGATTGAGTACAGCTGATAGAGTACAACAGTGGGGTATCCAGATTGACACAAGACTCTAAATTGTGTATACTATTGTCAATGCAAACTATGTATCATTGTTTTTTGATTGTCTGTACTCAAGGCTGATATGAAGCAAAATACTTAGTTGATTGGGAGAGAATATGACCATTACTGAAAGGGATTCAGAAGTTAGCTCGGTTGTTGATCAACTGAAGAAGAATAATCCTAGAAACCAAGTCATTGGAGTTGTTTTTTCTGCAATGGTGATCATGTCTGGGCTGAACGGAATGATATTCGATTCAACAGCAGCATAAGACAGAAGATGTTCATATTCGAACACTTATTCAAGAAAAGCGCGCATTCTTATGGTGCAAAACTGAAAAATGGAGTACAGTTTTTGAATCTTTTAATTTTTATTATTAGCTTGTAAAGTCATTTTTGTACTAAATGAAAAGGTAACTAATGTAGCCTACTGATAGTTATGAAAAAAAAGGACCAAGAGTTGTTGTGTATCTACTGTTTTTTATCATGAGAGAGTTAGTTTATAGTCAAAAATGTCAAACTTTGTACTTCATGCTTTGGTTAATGTGAATGAGATTTTATTGGCAAAAAAAAAAATTAACTTTAAAGTACCACACTTTAGATGGAATTGAAAACCTTTTAAAAAGCTTATATGCAGCATAAGTCGAGATAGGTACTCCATTCAAATGAAAAACAATAGAGGGGACAAAGGCTCCCCTTGTCTTAGCCCTATTTTTCCAGGGATAAAACCATTGAGACTACCAATGACAACCACAAAATAGTAAGGAAAAGTAACATACACACCATCACAAAATCCACAAATCTTTTAGAAATTTCAATGCCAATATTTCTTCCACAAACCCCCACTCAAGAGAGTCATAAGACTTCCTCATCAAGTCAACTTTTATCATACATATATGAGATAAAACTTTCCTACTATACAAACTGATCAAATATTGGCATATTAAAAAGTTTTGACTATACTTCTACCTTGCACAAAAGCTCCCTGACACTCATGCACAATTTTTGGCAATGCAATTTTTAACCTTACACCCAAAAGTTTTGATATGCATAACACACCTGCAAGAAAAAAGTTATTATTGAAATGGCCTATATTCAGTAACAATTTTTTGAGTGTTGGAATTATTGAAATGGCAATTGTGTTGATTTGTTTGAGAAATTTGACGTGCTCAAAATAATCCACAACTAAGAACTATAGACATCTGGTCTTGGAGTTTTTCTATCTATTGAGCACATTTCTTTTGTCACATCGCTTGTAGAAAATGATTGGCTTAAAGCTTCCAGCAATGCATTAGATAACATTGGCCCATTCTGCACTACACTTTTCTTCACTTTACACATTGGAGAAGAACCCAATTGATTCTTGTTGTATTGCACAAAGGTTAAGCTAATCTTAAGAGGCTCATTCACATCTCTCTTACTCTCATCTTGAACAGCAAAAATGTAATTTATTTGTCTTCTCATTCTTATTGCACTATTGAAAAAAGCAGAAATTTGTATCACCCTCTTCTAACCGATTCAATGGTCCCTCCTTCTTTGTTTTAGAAATCTAGATCTTGTAGCAGAAACTACTCTTACATCACCGCAATTTGAAGCTCTTAAGCCATTAAGTTACATTTCGCTGGATTTGCTTGATATAGATTACTCTCGGCCACCGTAACTTCCTTATTAGTATCTCCCCATCCCTGCTTAATGAAATATTTGATTACTACCTTTAATCTTTCTAACTTATACATACATACTCTGTATAATGGAACCTTAGTGATCAGATTTATCCATCTCCCTATACCACATCGTAAAAATTCAGTCATTTTCTCCACATATTGAAGTACTTGGAAGGTTTCTATCCAATGATATTATCAACTATAAAACTGATTTACTGTAAGTACAACATTTTATACTAGGAGTTATACAAAATACTAATGATGATTAAGCCACTTATTGGTATTTATTTAATATTATTAGAGGTGACAACGAGTCTTGAAGACTTGATAAAAGGAATTGCCCACCGGCCCATTATTGGAAGCCTATCCCGATTCATTTGAGTTAGACCAAGGGCCTAATTATAATTAATTAACCCATAATCCTTTAGCCCACAACACAAGCCTAATCCATTAGCTTTTCCTCACTTAAAATATTCATTTATTATTATTACTTGGGGAATAAGTAACTTCTTCTTTTCCAAAGATTTCGGAATATTTACTAAGACCCAAGTAGGAGAAAATATCTTTTTTGTATACCCACGCGGGTATACAATAATATATTGTATACCCACATGGGTATACAAAAAGGAATACGAACTTTTCCGAAATCTTCATTAGGCGGCTCGCTGAAGGGGCCACGACCCTCCCTTGGGATCCTTAAAAGAAAATAAAAGGATCGAGTGCGGGAGAAGAGTACGTGTGTACCCTCCACGGAAATTGGGGTTTTGAATAGTTTATTTTATTTTTCTTTTTATTGTGCTAAATGGCACATTTATTTTATATTAGAGTCGCCGCTTTATTTTTTATTACTATTATGGAAAATAAAGAAACCTTTTTTAATAACTCCATAGTCTTGAACCAGATTTCTAGATTCGAGGGTGAAGGTACGAATTGTATGGAATGCATCCAATTCGCCCTTTATTAAAATGGCCTTTACTAATGATTTAGGAAAATATTGTTTAAAGAAACTTTGGTCCATAATTAATATTTTATTATTTAGACATGCACATTTTATAAATATACAATTTATAAATACAAATAATATTAAACAAAATATAAGATAAAAACTAAATATTATACCCCTCACAATTGATCCTCGGGATGTATTAGGAGACCTCGGGAGCTTACCTCAGGATAGGATATCCTCGACTTTCTCCTCGATACTCGACTTTAGACACTCGGGAGCTTGGGAAAGGCTAGTTAATTATTATTATTATTATTTGTATTTTTGTGGAGTATTTGTCTAGAGAGAGAAATGATTTTGAGAGAGAGAGAGAGGAGTCTTTGAGCAATATTTCTGAATTGTTGTTGATCATTTGAGAGTGGAGAGAAGCCCTCTATTTATAGGGTGGTTCCCTCTTAGGTTCGTGCATGTAATTAATTGCAGTTTAGGCCCAGCGCATATTAGGAAATTCGTTGGACAGTGTAGCGCATTTACGGAAAATCGCCGGAAACCCAAACAGCACGCTAGGAGGCTGGCGAATTTGATGAAATTCGCCAGCCTGCCCAGTGAATTTCATCAAATTCGTTGGGCCTCCAGGTGGATTTATTGCTTTTTTTTTTCGAATTCAATGTATTTAAAATGTTTAAATTTATTCATGCATTCGGGTATATTCTAGATAATTCTGGGGCATTCTTGATATTATGGGTCAATTGAATAATTTTATTTATTCATTTCCAATTTTGCCCTTGGTTTTAGAGTATATTTCCAATTATGCTCTTTTATAAAGAAATGAAGTATATAATTAATGAATAGGGGAACGAGTGTCATAAAACCAAGTCGAGGATAGTCAATTCTCCATTTCTAAGCTATTTATCGTCATCGGGTCTGGGCCGACACATTAGGGTGTCAAAACCCGCGCCAAGCACTGGCGTCATGCGCCAGGGACTAGGCCGTTCATTCTACCAAACAAAAGCTAGTGTTGTTCATAAGCTAGGCCACCCTGCAGGGCGACGTGGACGGCGGCATGCGCCAGGCTTTAGCGGCATGCGCCAGGCCTCGTTCCCACGCGTATATAGACCTATTTTTGTACCGGATTTTCCACAATATTCTAATAATTACCCTAATATTCTTCTAAATCGGCCATTCTTCATTTCCACCCTACAAATACCCCTTTCATTTCATTCATTCAACAACACACAATTACCCTAGCATTACTATGCCAAAATCTCTCCACACTATATAGAGATTCATAAACCCTAATCCCTCTTAGTCAAAACCTTCAAACTCCTAAGCAAACACAAGACTTCAAACACATCAAAATCAACCTTCAACCATCTTTATACATCACAAGTGCAAAGGAGCAAGAAGATAAGACCAAGAAGACATTTTCTCAAGTCCTCAAGTCAAGCCACTATTCTCTAATAGTCTTAAATAGACTCCAATAAGGTAAAACAAATCTGAAGGCGTCTTACTAAAGCTTCTCCTATTCTTCTCCTGTTTTCCTTTAAATACCGCATTGTCAATTCCAATTTCTCTCCTGAAATCTACCAACTCGTGTATTAGTGTGAAAGGTATCTTATAAGGCTTTTGCAAGGTAATCATTAAATTATCAAGATGTGATCACTTAAAGGACTAACGGTTTTCTTTTGTACATATTTGCATATTTTACATTCTTGTATTAATCACCATAATTGTATGTAACTTGACATAAATCAAAGTGGTCATCTTAACATCAAAACCGGATTATTTGCTTAAATTGGAATTGAACTTGCATGTTAACAACTTGGCTAAATTCCTTTAAACTAAAAAATTATAATATTTCTCGGAAAAAACTATTATAATAAGGTTGAGTTGATCTAGGTCGAACGTTTAAGACGAACACAAATAATTGTGTGAGACCGTCTCACACTAACGTTAGTGTGAAAAAAAAAATATTTTTTTTACTATGGGTCATTTTTTCAGTTGTACAGGGATCCTTATTCAGTTCTATCGGGGTCATTTTTCAGTTGTATGGGGGTCATTTTTCAGTTGTATGGGGGTCATTTTTCAATTTTAACTTGTTATACAACATTTTTTCTAGGGGATTCATTATTCATTTCTAGGGGGTTCATTATTCAGTTGCATGGGGATCATTTTTCAGTTGTGTGTGGGTCATTTTTCAGTTTTAATTTTCTTTTTGGAATTTATTTTTTTTAAGAACAAAAAAAATTATTATGGGGTCATTTTTCAGTTGTATGGGGGTCATTTTTCAATTTATCGGGGTCATTTTTCAGTTATATGGGTGTCATTTATCAATTTTAACTTGTTATACATTTTTTCTAGGGGGTCATTATTCATTTGTATGGTGGT
>ONZK01004306.1:41118-51416 GCA_900322385.1 Pharnaceum exiguum | reverse complement strand
TGCTATTAACGGTGTACAAGAATATAACGGACGTGAGAGTGAGGGATGTAATACATGGCAATGAAAGTTTAGGGACTAAATACATAACTGAAGTGAACTTTAGGGATGTATTCCTTAGAAAAGCCCAAAAGAAGGAATAGTATAGAGTATAGGCGGGTAGACTATAGAGGGGGAGGGAGGGGTGAAAAGAAAAAGAAGTTTTCTTTCTTTCTGCAGATCCCCAGGAGAATGGAGTTGAATTGGCAACTAGGGACCATCCTGCAAGAGCGGATGTTTTGACATGTAAAAGCTTCCGATCCTATTCTCTGTGCTTGCTTGGAACTAATCAAGGGACTGCGAAGTGCCTTCCATTATAAGTCTATGCCAGTATTACTAGAGTCCTGCAGCAGTATTATTTTACTCTTGATTTGGAGATTAGTGTATAAAGTTGGGGTTCTGACTGATATGTTGGGAGCAGGAGAGGTACTTGAAAAAGTTGGCTCAAAGACCAACTGCTTTATGGAAGAGATATTATAGCATAGGTCTCTTTATGACAAGTACGATTCAATAACTAGGTGATCAGTCCGGGTAGACTTGTATTTATTGATGTATCGAGACTTGATTAGTTGGTTTGTCTTGGACAAGTCTAGCTAGCTTTTGCTCCAATTATTGGAGCCGATGAGTTTCATACTAGTTTAATTATCAGTCTGATTGGGACACCAATGATGGGGGGAGTTGAGATGAGTCTAAGTGGAGGTTTTTCTTTCCACGCCAGAAGCAGAGATTTTCATGGGCTTGGACCTTGGAAGCATTATATTTGGTGTCCCCATTTCCTATACCCATGTCTTCTTCACATACAACTCTTTAGTCCCTACTCTCTCCCTCTCCATTAGTGGAAGCCAACTCCTCATCAACTCTTTTTCTTTTCTTTCTTTCTCCCACTTCCTTGATAGGCCTTGTTTTTTTTTTTTAATTCCCTTCCTCACCACTCCTGGCTGGGTAGTGGGTTTCCCTTTCACCACCTACCTATTTCCATATCTTTGTGATTAAACTAAAATAGCGTTCACTAACACCTCGATCTTGAAAAAACAAACAACTTAATACTGGTTTGTAACCTTTAAGGTAGGGTCACTTGAATCTAGGCACCCAATCACACGAGGCATCCATCTCTGTTAAGAAGCAATCGCCTCGTTACCTCCCACTAAACATCTACCAATCAAAATCTTAACAAGATCTCTTGTCTCCTATCGGCTGTTAATAAGTGTACAACTTCCGGCGCATTACGTTTATACTTGGATCAATTGCTAGTCCTTTGCTTTAGGGAGTACATGATCAGTTTGCCTTGGACTGTAATGGTTTTATGTCTTCTAGATACTTTAGCGATTACATTTACAGTCATGGGAAAAGGTGATTAGCTATTTAGCTTGCTGTACGACGACATTTCGGGGAAGCAAAATCCACATTGTATAGGCCAAATAGTTTGCACAACTCTTTGAGTTATACTCCTATATTCTTATCAAAAGGATAACCTAGTATCTCCAAATATATGGCTTGCCAAATTTAATTGATAGGAATGACTTAGGGGAACAGAGGTGGTGATGCTTCAGTTCTGTAGGCCCGCAGGCGCCGCATCAACACCTTTCACTTTCAACATGTTGTAAACACATTGCTGGGTCAGTAGTACTAGTGAATTGATCTTTAGGTATCAGTGTATCACCATTTCTATTTGAAGTAATTTTGCTTCCTTTTCGTTCTAAGACTAAGCTTTTCTAGTAATTAATCCTTTATAGGAACCTATATTCAATTCCCAAATCCCTTTATTTTGTGGGAATAGATTTATAGATGAATTGAGCTTATTCGACAGCCATTGATGACAATCAGCATGCCTAAATAAACTTTCTGATGCAATTACTAGGAGCCTGAATCATTTCGTCATGATGGAAACCTTCTTCTGATGGCAAAGCAATCAAATAGAATAGAACCATCAAAGTAGTGGCCATTTCCTTTGCACAATAGTAGACTAGCCTGCCAATGACTTCAAAAATGGTAGAACAAGTTATTACTTTTACAGATATTTCCTTACCTTTCCTTGGCATTTTTCATCTTTTCTGATTCTGATATGCATGCATGTTTCTACATAAACTACTACTACTGAGTATTTAAAGTGGCCATTTCCTTGGTGAGGAATGAACTGAGTAGAACTCTTGAGTATATAAGATGATTCTATTTGAAATATTGCACTGAACTAAATTGAGCAGAATTCTGGTGTGAATAATCTATTCAGTTCTGTCAAGTTAAGTTCGATTCACTTCACTCGGCTCATATCATTTGATCATAAGAAGTTGGGACTCTTATATTCCTTAATAATTATTTGTATATAATTAAAAATGTCTCATTATGTAGTTTCATACAAGTGCATATGGTTTTGATAATAACAGAGTGATGACAACTTAATTAAACAAAAAATTCAGTTCACCGGCACATTTCAATTATGTGGCCTAAGTTCCGGGGAACAGGACTTGTGTCAAGCTTGTATGTCGGTTGTCGTCTGAGTAAACGGTTTCTGTTATGACCCTCCTCAGCTCCTTATCTGAACCTAATATGACGTTCCTAATGGATTCCTTCACGGTCGTTAGGTCTGAACAGGTGTGGTTATGTTTTAGGAGGTGTCAAAAATGTATATTTGGGTATATCGGGATAAATGGTAGGGGTTGGAACATGGATTTGGAATGGAATCTTTCTCAGACAAATACATATGGAATACAATATATATGGGTAAGTGGTTATGTGAGACCCATATGCTGATAGTATGGACACACGCATACAACGGATTCACTGTTATGTCTTGAATTGCCTGCATTTCTCTTCCCCAATAGATTAGTTTGCATTAATAATATTTTATGCAACTAAAAGCACTTCCATACTTGCTTTTATTACTGATACAGAAAAACATTTCTTTCTGCAGTCTCAGGTGCTATGCAATTATGCTACAGCGTAGTTTGGGATAATATTTCTAGTAGCAAAGTGCATGAAGATCCAAATTAATGTAAAAGAGGATGCACTTTTCAGTATTCTATTATTCTGGTTTGTAACTCTCGGTTGATCTTGAGACAATTAAATTCAATCCATCATGTGTTGCATACCAGACCACTTGACATTTTTTTTGGTAATTATTATGGAGTTGTGTCTCTCATGTAACTATATGTCTATATATGTAAGTATGTGTACTGTTATCTTGGGCTTTCTGAGATCATACCCATTTGCAATTACATCCAACAACTGGTGGTCGTGGTGGAGGCTTGGGGATGCCTTGTTTACACTTCAGCAAGGAAAACAGGAGAAGTAAAAGACGAAAAATGAGCCGCTAAAGTTAGGATTTAATAAACCTGCATTTCTGCTAGTGTATGGGCGTATGGCTCAATTAGGCTTTCAATGGCAATATTAACGCGATTTTAATCCTCGTGTTTAATTTATGCATAGTTCAATTCGTAAAAGTCGATGGCTTCTGGTATGCCTGCCATGGACGCATACTCAACTAATAGCAGTTCAGTAGCTCTTACTTACAAATTTTGATTCACCAAATTAAACTACCAATATGTAGATTCCCATTATTAGTTATATAATGGAAAATTGTGAAGTACAAAACAAAAACTACGAATGTAATACCCTAAGCTAATATCCGAGGGGAGAGTTGATTTCAAATTCCCCTGTTTACCTTCCTACCAATAATCTTCTACAACTACAAATGATGGAAAGTAAAATTTAATTCCTAATTACACATTTTCACCCCCAAGTGAAATTGGTGTTAGTTCATCCTGTTCTTCTCAGGAACCAAGTTAACCATGCAATGATGCTCGCTTCGATTCCACTAGGCGGTGTAGAAAGCACATGACCTCAGATGGTTCTTGTAGCGTATAAGCAGCACTTGTCTCTTTCGGTAACTTGGAAACTAGGATGCCAACTCCTTGTTTCCTTTTCCGTAGTACTCTGAAAGCATCCTCATCGGTTCTATCGTCTCCGATGTAAATTGGCAGAATGTCCCTAGATTTTGCCAAGCCTGAAAACGATAATATATGATGGTGGTAAAAAGAAATTAGATATATTGAATGGACTGGACAAACTCAAACGAATATATAATAGCTAGGCGCCTAGGCAACAACCAAGATTGCAAATAATTACCAAGTGCCTCCAACAAGAACTCAACTGCGTTGCCTTTGTCCCACTTAATGGTCGGTTTGATTTCCAGGACCTATATCCAGCCAGGCCAATAACGTAACACAAAATTACTTTAGGATTGTTCTTGTATCTCAATTCGAAATTCAAGTAGTTATTCTCCATTTAGATATACATACCTTTCTCCCATTTGTCATTTTCAGTTGAGGGTAGTCATTGAGGACTTCCTTAACCTGCTCGGCAAGTTGAGGCCATTTCTACACAAACATCAACAAAAAAAAAGTGTTAAAGACTTAAGCATATCAACAAATAAGTTGACGAAAAGCGACGATGTATTTGGACCAAATTACCTTCTCATCGACACAGCGAAAGTGGACTGATAAACAGAACTTGTTGTTTTCCACCATGGCTCCAGGAATGGTCTTAGTTTTGTTTACTAACACCTTGTAAACCTCATCAATAGTTGGCAAGAATTGGCTTGCAGGCTGGCACAGAATCGAAGTTTTGTCTTGTGCATTAGCATTAGCAGCAGCAGCTGGACCTTGGATGTCCATACCGTGGCTCCCCGCATAGTAAAGCTCCTTTAGCTTAACGAAATCATACACCTGTTGTAGTTATAGTTTCAGTTTCAGTTAGACCCCACACAATAATATTATCAGAAAACTTTGCCTTTAGCATTGCAATACAATACTCTCTTTTGGCTCTTACAGCTACAGGGACAGTGACTGTATCCACACGACCACACATCATAAAATGGTAAAATAAAAAGGAAAAATAAATACCTTGTCCTTGCACCGTCCACTAACAATAGCCGTGGGGAAGTATCTTGCCACTGCTTTAACTGCTGCTCTCATCTGATTGTCGCACAAAAGATGCACAGAACAGCCTTAGTAGGTTTTGTTAGAACACAACTATATTTATGAGCCGGAGAAAAAAGAGAGGAGGACTTTTACCTCATTAGACATGAAAGCTTGATCGGGGTCCTTGACTATTGGGGAAAGAGTACCATCGTAGTCAAGAAACATCACTACTTGTTTTCCCTTAGCTGCCTTCATTATCTTATCGAACAATGCAAGAGCTGAAGGATGGTTCACCTGTCGCGTACACATTGATAAACTATATGTTGAGTAATGCCCTGAAGAATTATATTGCTAATAAAAACAGTAGTGATGAGAAAAGAAAGGCGTGTAAGGGGTCGTTTCGTCGTACTAACCATCCAAGAACGATGATCAGGAGAAGAGGGAAGGCAAGGTGGGGATTTGACAGGGGATGAGTCCCTCATAGAATCAACCCAGGAATTGACTTTATGAGAAGTATCAACCTTCCTAGTCGATTTACGGCGACACACTAATAAGTAGCGGCCGCCACCTCCTCCTCCTCCTCCTCCTCCGGTGGATGGCAGTGGCTTCGGAAGTGCTGTTGAGAAGTTTGGCACGGCCACTGCTACTGACATTTTAGTGCCATTCTTGGCATTTGGTACTACCAAATTTTGGTTCGTCATTTCCTCTTCTTTAATTTGTTCGTCTGACATATTAAAATGAAAACACCAAAGGTGGTTAGAAATTCAGTGCCTAAATAAACGTACATACATACATATAACTTGGACACTTGGTTAGAATGAAGCAGTCCAAGCAGAAACAAAACCGCTGAATACCTGATGTAACTAAATAGAGTAGCTAGCTAGTGCCAAGCTGATATGAGATATCGTATCGAGGAATAAATGTGAACGCAGACAGAGAGACAGAGAGACAGAGAGAAGTATGCAGATTGCAGTTATAGTTATAGTTATAGGAAGGAAGGAACAAAAGGTAATGAGAAGAGAGTTAGGAAGTTGAGTCAATTTATAACTTGGTAGAAGCACAAACGGACGAAACTACCACTACCTTTCCAGCTCTTTGTACCTTTCATTAGCACAACAAAGTCTTCTTTTTTATGTGTATATACATTTCATGGACCCTACAAACTTTGTTCTCCCCTGTCCGGCACCCACCATAACAAACACCCGCCTTCCCCAAAACCCTTTTCTTCATAATAATAGTAATAATAATGGATAACCTTACTTAAGTACCCTTTACAGCAACAACAAGCGAGTGTAAATCCTCATTCAATAGGGGTAATCGAGGTCAGGATGTACGCAACTTTTCCTCTGTTTCAGAAAATAGAGAGATTGTTTTCGAGATTGGCTAACAACAACAACAATAACAATCTGAGTCTAATCCAATCCCATCTCAGATGGGGTACTGAGGGAGTCTGATATACGCAGCCTTACCCCGATTTGGAAAATCGAGAGACTGTTTCGATATTGACCAATTGTTTTATTAAACTATTGACTTTCAACAACTTCACCAAAAAAAAAGAAGTATTAGAAGGTTTTTAGCCATTTTGCTATAATCCATAAACGTCTAAAGATGAAATATGTATATAATTCTTTCAACTCATATGCATGGGCCTACTTAATTACCCTTTGCGGCTCCATTATCTATAATTCATTCTTTTTCTAAGGTCTGTTAACTGTGTCTGTAACAGAACGAATTTAGCTGTACCTCCCCAGTTGATTCTGAGAACACTCATTGAATCTTAAAAGTTATTAGAATTGACATTAATTTGCCAAACTAAAGTAATAACTAGAGATAGTCTCCGCCAATAATCGACTAAGCAGTGTACATGCTTACCTTACTCATTTGTGGAAATCTCGGAATAATTAACGTTTTGGGCCGCTCCTTATGGAAGTACACTAAAAAAAACATCAAAATAGCAACTACCCCAAATAGTTGCTACAACCCATATATCAGTTGCTAAGGCCCCTTAGCAACTGGCCTAGCAACTGGTTTAGGCCAGTTTCTAAAAGGCCAGACGCTGACCTTCAGCAACTGGGTATTGGGCCTCGTTGCTAGGCTCAGCGACGGGTTAATTTTCAACCCGTTGCTGAGCACAGCAACGGTTAATATGCCCCGTCGCTGGATATTTAAAAAATAAAAATTACAATTAACGAAATCTACGCCCGCGCCTCTCCCCTCCCACTTTAATTCGCTCTCATCAGGTATCGAACCGCATCTCGCGCGCGGGGGGAGCAGCCTTTACCATCACACCAAACAGATCTCTCAACAATACAATGGCAAAATTAATACATATACCTGTACTGGGCTATGCTGCGAAGGGAGGATCGACGCTGGGCTCAGCGTCGGCCCATATTTGCTGACGCTGAGCTTAGCGTCTACTCATGCCTATTGACGCTACCTAGCGTCGGGAAATTCTAAAGGACGTTTTTTCTTTTTTTTTAGTAAATGTTAACGTCGGGAATGGACTCCCGACACTGGGCTGAGCGTCCAATTGTATAAATTAGATGCTGATCCCAGCGTCGAGGTACAATCCCGATGCTGGGATGATTTGTTTTTTTTTTTCAATTAGCTTAGCAACTATTTTTATTTTTAGTTTTTCATTCAGTTGCTATTTGACTTATTTTTTGTAGTGGTATATGTATGTTGTATGTACTACGTAGGGTTGTCGGTCGTCTTACGAGGTGCGTTCACTATATGGATGGTCCATAGAGTACAGTTGGGCGCAAGTATGTTGAGAGTCTTGAGACTGGTTCACCGGCGAATCAAGTAATATTTTCATGCTCCGTGTATAACACATTCTTGAATCTTTCGCCACTCAGTTTGTTAACTTGAAATGTGAGAAAATGTGATGAAAAATAATTTTGTAGAAAAGTGTGGAAAATTAAATATGAGGAATTCTCAACTTTCCCTTGTTTATTTAGTTAATGAAGAAATGGAGAGAAATGTCAAATTTTTACATTTGTTAGATAGTCCTTTCCTAAGATTTCCACTGTTTTTCCATATATTTTGAGGGGAAAACTATAGAAGAAAAAAAAAGGCCCAATATAACGAGATGATTTCTCTAGTTTCCTTTGATTTACTTTTCTCTACTTTTCCTTTTCATAACCAAACATAAGAGATTTTTCATTTCTATAGTTTTCCAAAATTTCTTTACTTTTCCTTATTAAATAGAGAGTTCCCAAACTGAGAGTTTAAATACGTTCTCATCAACATATATTATGTGAATAGTTAGCGTGCAATATCATGACTTTCATTATATTTCCCTAAACAGTATACAATGTCCATCAAAAGGTAAAAAAACTTAGTATACATAAATGGCAACATAGTAAGGTTTTTTGCCATAAAAAAAACATAGTAAGTTTTTAAGCAATATTGAGTCACCAAACCATTACTATACTAATTTATAGTTTGAATTTCATTTGAAATCTTTTTTCGAACTATATATGTACCATGATATTCATTGTATATTGTCTTAACAAATATTCATAAATTGGCACACTAAATTTTATACCAACATATTATAAGCATATATGTAGGGGAAGGGTTGTCATATATAAAACATCAAACTGTAATTTTATCTAATAGCTTATGATGAAAAACTATTTAACATATGTGGAATAATATTATTGGTATAACTTTGATGAGTTGAAAATGATTTGTAATCCAAGTTGCACAAACAATCTTGGAGCAACTGATCTTGTAATGTCTCATATGTATAAAAACGGGTTCATAGAAATTTTAGATTTTCTTTTTATTCATGAATTCATTTAGTGAATTATTAATGTTGAAAGTAGTATATTATTAATTTTGTTTAAAGTGATGTTATTAGGCCTATGGCTTTGTTTCACAATATGTAGTTAGTATGACCGGCTAGCGTTGTGTAATTAAAAGAGTAGTTTTAACCATTCAAACCTAATTTTGGTGATGTTTTGTGAACAATTATTTGGAAGAGTAGTTTGGGGATGAAAATATTCTTCACCAAATGATGTTGGCAACATAATTTTCACTTTTCATGAGTATTTTATTTTATGAATTAAACTCCTAATAGTAAATGCACCAGACAACTCTTACCTCTTAAATGCTAATCAACCTTACTAACCGCTAACTGCTAGTCAAACTTATTAGTAATCGCTAACTATTAGTCAATCTTTTACTAACCGCTATGTGTTATGCTCTCTTACTAACTCCCAAACAAGGCCTATAATTTACTGTCTATTCATATTTAATTTCCCTTATTTATTTACTATTAATAGTGGAAAGCATGAATGTACTAGTACTACATTCAAAGTTTGAAATCAACACGTTAACCTGAATAACAGCTCAAAACTAAGGCTTCTTCATTTATGATTCTTTCTATACGGAGTATGATACATATACCTATTTGATCAGCAATATGCTTAAAGTTTAGAACAAAACAAAAGACATTAAAATGAAACCCGCCCCAAGTAAAGGGTAAACTAGCAGCTCAAAACTAAGGCTGCCAAATGAAAACCGTAAGCGTCGTCTTTCGTCTTCAATTTTCTTTTCCGTGCGTGCTCATATATTTTTGTTTTGATTTTGTTCGTTCGAATCTTTCTTAATCCGGCTTCTACTCTTCTTCTGGATTGTCGCATTCATTCTAATATTTCTGTGGTGATTGGGCTTATGTTTGGTTAACTGCGACGTGGATATATAGTCGTGTAATGTATGAGGCTTGGCTATCCTTTAAAAGAATCGGTAATTACATAAATGCTGCAATTATTTATCAATGTGAAGCAGTGCAATGCAATGCAAGTAATCTAACTCAAAAGTCATTAGTTTACTTGTGATCATATCGATTAAGTTATTACATTATCATCGGCTCTTGGATTCAAACCTTTTAAACCTACTCGAATCGCCTTCTTGCATTAGGATTGAGGTTCATTTTTAATTTTTTCATGAATACACAACTTATTTAAGTTAAGTTATTTTTTTTTTGAAAAAACCGCTGATGAGCTTTGATATATATGTAACACTGTCATAAAATGAAGCTAATAGTTGTGTGGAATCTCACCTATAAGATTTATACCACATTAAAAAGAGATAAGAGAAATAATGTGTATAAGGCGTATAGGTTTACTCCTCTTATTGCCAATTAATTCTAAGATTGTGGTTGTGCCCCCAAACCATATCATTTCTTAATAATTTATGCCATTTGGGTTCATATTTTCTTGAATAATCACAACATGAAGCACATATATACTAGGACCACGGGCTTTATGTAACTTTACTATGGTATTAATTCTTAGCCACACCTTAAAATCGACGTCTCTAAAATTCTCATTTTGA
>ONZK01004306.1:20158-33362 GCA_900322385.1 Pharnaceum exiguum | reverse complement strand
CCCCCCCCCCCCCCCCCCCCTCTCTCTTTTGTCTAGGTTGATTTCCACCCATTTTTGGTACTTTTGATTGCTCTTTTCGCACCTACCTGTAGCTTTCTATTTACTTTGCCATTATCTTGTTGGGGACAGTTCAGAGGAGGTGCTGCTATGCATGGACCCAAACCACGAAGTCATGCTTTTAAACTGAACAAGAAGGTCCGGCGTTTGGGTTTGAAGATTGCACTGTCTGCACGGGCTGCAGAAGGCAAGGTGTGAAGTACTAACTAATACTGATCCCCTCCCCATAGCTGAATCCTTTGGCTGTGTTTTACTATGATTGGTTATCATATCTGATTGCAAGTGTCATTAGATGCAATCTGATTTAATAAGCTTGGGCATGTGCAGCTCCTGATTTTTAATGATCTGAGGGTCGAAAGCCACAAGACCAAAAACATTTTTAATTGGTTGAACCAGATGGAGAGCACAAAGAAAATCCTTTTGGTGGACGGGGATTCAATTGAGGAAAAGCTGAAGTTGGCAACACAGAACTTGCACCATGTGAATGTTTTACCTTCCATTGTGAGTGGTGAAACTCCATTGCCTTCTTGATATGCATACATAGATAGGCAATTGGTGATTAAATAGAGGATGTTGAGGGTTAATTCTTGTGTAGACAGACAGGTACCCTAGTTATGGTATTTCTAATGCTTGACACTGGTGTGGTGTTGCAGGGGTTGAATGTCTATAGCATATTGCTCCATGACACATTGGTTATGTCTCGCGATGCTGTAAATCAAATAGTTGAGCGGATGCACACTCCAATAAAGCGATAAAGGCAGGTGCAAAGTGTGAAGTATGTCCAAGTGGGTTACTAAGTCGGTTTTGATCTTTGTAGCAGGAAGAGCTTGGGTTTATTTTCTTCCTCCTTTTAGTCTGCTGCTGTTAAAAAATTCATGTATTGGAGGAAAAGTTATTTGTGATTGAAATGAAGCAGCAGGATGGATATGTTATTTTTGTTGCTTGCCAGACTTTGAGTTGGCTTTCCTAGTTAAAAGGATGTTTGAAGTGTATTAGAATGAAGTAGTCTAAAAATATTGACCATCTGTGATCCACTCTGCTCGGCAGTTGAGTAGTAGGTGGCTTTGTAATTCACTAATTCCATTCCATGCCATGCCTTATTGTGAGTAGCAGTAGCAGTAGCAGTAGCAGTAAGTGTGTTATTATTTAGCAGGCTAGCAGGCTAGCAGGCTAACAGGCAGCTAAAAAAATGATAATGATGATTAGAGTAGAGTAAAAATAACCAACCGTCCGCAATGGATATTGGATGTGAAGAATTGAAAATGATTATTGAGAAAGTATAGTATCAGTTTCACAGTCCGTCAGTAACAGTAACAGCAAATAAGTGAGAGCAACCTTACCTAGTTAGTGTAGTTACCTTACCTTACCTTAGACAGTAGGAGGGAGTCTAGTAAGGTCGGGGAGTGGAGTGGTTTAAAAGAAAAAGAAAAAGAAAAAGAAAAAAAATAAAGAGGAGAGAGAAAGGAAAGGGGGGGAGATCTCATTCCATCCAAAGTCAATTCCAAAAGTTTACACAAACAAAACAAAACAAAACAAACACAGAGAGTCGAGTACCCATTCCCATCCCATCCCATCCCATCCCATCCCATCCCCCGACCGAGGACTATCTGACAGACTGACTGACTGGCTGACGACGCGGACGAGAAGAAGAAAGGAGAAGGGAGAAAAGAGGTCTTAGATTCATTTCGTTTCATTTCATTTGGAAAGAGAAGAGACCCTTTCTCTCTCTCTCTCTCTCTCTCTCTCTCTCTCTCACTTTCTCTCTCCCCCTGTCCTGTCCTGTCCTGTCCTTTCCCCATCTCCCTCCTATCTATCTCAAAAACTAAAACATAAACAAAAGGAATTGGGGGCGTGGCGTGGCGGGACGGGGGTTATTATTATCATTATCATTGTAAATTATAATTAGGGATCTTCATTAGGGATGGAAGGGGTAATTCAACGAATAAGGAATCTGGATGCGTATCCCAAAATAAATGAGGATTTCTACAGCAGAACCCTCTCCGGTGGACTCATCACTCTCGTCTCTTCCTTTTTCATGATTCTTCTCTTCTTCTCTGAGCTACGTAAGTACAGTACAGTACAGTACAGTATGCTTTCTGCTTTCATTCTCATTCTCTATTTCACTTCATTTTCTAATTACATATAATTAATTCATTCCTTTCCTTTGCCCAGGCTTGTACTTGAACGCTGTCACTGAAACCCAGCTTGTTGTTGACACTTCCAGAGGAGAAACCCTTCGCATCAATGTAATCTTGTATTCTTCTTAACTTTACCCTTTCATTGCAAGTAACACTAGTATTCTCATTTCCAAATATAAATAATAATAATAATAAATAAATATGCAGTTCGATGTGACTTTCCCTGCACTGGCGTGCTCCATTCTCAGCCTGGATGCCATGGATATCAGTGGGGACCAGCACCTTGATGTTGTACGTACGGAGTACTACTTATTTACTACTGTGCTATGCTATTATGCCTCCCAATCCCAAACCACCATTTCACTCACTCACTCACTCCTTTTCCCAAACAGAGGCACGACATTATTAAGAAAAGATTGGATGTACATGGCAACGTTATTGAAACTCGTCAAGAAGGAATTGGTGCTCCCAAGGTCTATTCATCTATCCTATTCTATGCTATGCACTTCACACCATTTTTCACACTTGATTGATATTGATATTTGATATTCCGCATTGCAGATTGACAAGCCTTTACAGAAACATGGTGGCAGGCTCGAGCACAATGAGACCTACTGCGGTTCTTGCTTTGGTGCTCAAGCGGTAACCCCACTACACAACCCACCTTCTTTCTATTTTTCTCTTCTCTTCTCTTCTCTTCTCTTCTACCTTGTATTGTATTGTATTGTATTGTATTGTATTGTATTGTATGTTCATCTCTCTTCTTCCTGTCTGTCTGTCTGTCTGTCTGTCTCTCACTTTGAGCTGTCAGTTACATAGTATGTAGTTGGATATGAGTACACTACACTGCACTACAGTGGTTATATGGAGGCAAGTCACTTGAGAGGAAGATGAACATGTGCTTGTGCTTTTAGAAATTCAACTCTAAATTACTCACTCTCCACAATGATCAAAAACTAAAGCATCAACTTGGGCGTTGGGCCTTTTACTTTTGCCTATTTTATTTAAGAGCCTTTTATAAAGCTTTTAACCAGTGGATTTGTGGAGGAGGAGGAGGTAGAATGAGGGAAACGTTTTTACAAAAGAGAGACAAGCACTTTTGGAATGAATCTGTGCCAACTACAACCTTAGTGATCATACTAGATATTCATGGCTCCTGGGTGATACTCTACTCTTGGAATGTATATGTTAGAATACTGTGTGTGACTCAGTAAGGGTGGAGTGGGCTTGGAGTAGATGGCTACTAACGTTTGCATCACAGTCACATTTAAGAAGCACTAAAGAAGGGTCATTGGGAACCATCAATGCTTATGAGAAGGCATGTTACATGGTCATGGTCATGCTCAAGGTTCTGGTGCCCATAGAGCCTGATGTTGTTCAGGGCCTCCACTTTGGTGATTCTAATGAGAGTTGGAGCTTAGAAGTTTGACTATCTTAGATCTAATGAGATATGTACCAAGATTGAAAATGTCCCCAATGTTGCCTTCAGTCCTCTTTTAGGGTGTTTGAATAATGTTCAGGGTCAGGGATGATATTTCTCTTGGCCATGTTGATGGGGCTGCAGAACGGCGACCTGTGGAGACCCAAAACTGAGAAGCTAGAGCTATTCTTTTCCGATATCATTGCAATGTTCGTCATAAGTTGCTACCCCATTGTTTAATGAAGTCTTACACTTACTTGTTCCACTCAAACAAGCTGTTTATATCCATGCTGCTTGATAAGTTTTGGAAATTGCCATTAGTTAGGTTACTCACTTACTCTACACACCTTACATACGAGATCAAGAGATCTACTTGTTTGACAACTGCCAACGAAAATTAGAAGGGTCAAAGTGATCTTGATTATAGTAATGGCAGACAAATTTATGTGCAGATGATGTTTGTTGTGTTACTTATTTTCTTATTCTTCTAACATTTTGCTTATAAATTTCAGACAGATGATGATTGCTGTAACTCTTGTGAGGACGTCCGTGAAGCATATAGAAAGAAAGGCTGGGCACTATCAAATCCAGATCTGATTGATCAGGTTTGTCTGCTTTACTTGCGAGTTCGGACAGCTTGATACTGGTTTGTTTTGGAGTTCCAGTGAATGGGACTTCTTTCTGCAAAAATCTTGTTATTATCTTTCAGTCCTCTAACTTGGTGGTACTCTATTTTCTGACCGACTCTCAGGGTCATGACTTATGACCACACACGATGCACTGTTTGTGGTCCATTGTCTTCTAGGAATTATTTGTAGCAGGTCATATTAGAAAACATAGTGGCTAAATACTTGGATGATTATGTGCCAACAAATTTGAATTAGTTTACTCGAGGCTGCTCCGTCTTAGTAACAGATTCATGCAGGTTCCAGTTTGTGGACCTCTTTTTCTTCCCTGTTGAATATGCTTGGAAGCCTAGGATATTCCGCTCGCTTTAGAGACTCAATGCATTCGCTTTCTGGCAAACTTGATAGACTAGCGTCAGAAATATAAATACACAATAAGCCAATGGAGAGTTAGATTGACCCTTGGAACCTTTTCAATACGTTCGGATTGCTAGCTCCCCCTGGCTTTCCTTTAATTAAGTCCGGAGTGGTTTGAGTTTCTTTCTTACCGCTGTCAAGGGCAGAGATAGTTTCAGCGAAAGAGAATTTTTTGTAATAGAGAGATCCAATGCACTCTTTTCTTGTACGAAAGTACACGGGAGACCAAGCCAATCTCGACGAAAGAAAAGAAAAGAAAAGAAAAGTAAAGAAAAGAAAAGAAAAGCTTCATTTCTTTTTTCTTTTGAGTCTTTTCCGGGCGGAAAGACAACCTCTAGTGCCTAAATTTTTGAGCAGTTTAAACTTTAGCTGTCCATTTCAAATGGTATTAGCCCATTGTCATACTAGTTAGTTAAGTTGGCCACTAGACTGATGTTAACATTCCTCCGTTTCCGGGTGACATCTAGTGCAAAAGAGAAGGCTTTCTGCAACGGGTGAAGGATGAGGAAGGTGAAGGTTGCAATGTTTATGGGTTTATAGAGGTGAACAAGGTTGCTGGAAATTTTCATTTTGCTCCTGGAAAAAGCTTTCAACAATCAGGTGTCCATGTTCATGACTTGTTGGCTTTTCAAAAGGACAGTTTCAATGTAAGTTGCTTGCTTTATACTCTTGTTGTTCGTCTTTCTTTAAAACAGGGGAAATAGTGTGTGCATCTTGACCGCCAGGCCTCATGGAATGTGGATTTCACTGATTTGTTGTTGTTGTTGTTGTTGTTGTATTATTGATGTGATACATGTCTATTTGAATTGCAGATTAGTCATAAAATCAATAGATTAGCTTTTGGAGATTATTTTCCGGGTGTCGTGAACCCGCTAGATGGGTATGCCTCCCTCCTGGTCAATCAGATCCTTTTGTCTGTTTTATTGGAGTACATATTGACTCTTTGTTTATTCTTGCCCATAAATTACTTATATCAGTGTGCACTGGACACACAACACACCTAATGGAATGTACCAATACTTCATCAAGGTTGGTCTTCTGCTTGTTGTTTTCTTTGCATCCTTCTTTGTAGTATTGACAGTTGTAGTCTACTAGATTTGCGTCATGTAGACTTCATTGTTTTAGAATGAAGTGTCTAACGTTGTAGGGTGAAAGCACTGTCATGTGTTACAATAGACCCTGACTTATCTTGATTTCCTCGGTGGTGTTTTGTTTTATATTTTATTAACACCAAATCTTCATTCATCAGCAAACAAGTAATTAGCTGTGCTTTAATGTTTACTGGAAAATTTGGCTTCATAGTGTGACGACCAAAGTCCAAAAGAGTGGGCTTATGTTTTTTTGTAGAACGTACTCTTTGAATTTAGTCATGGCTAAAGAATATTCTGAATAAAGTTGTCCTGAAGTTAGAAGTTTTTTTCAACAGGTTGTACCAACTGTATACACTGATTTAAATGGGCACGCAATCCAATCGAATCAGGTAGAATTCCGTTCGGTGACCTCATAACTGCCCATTTTCTCGGTACTGCACTCTGTTACCAGTAACCATTTTGATATTTGCAGTTTTCTGTGACTGAGCACTTTAAGAGCGCCAGTGCCGGGCACTTTTCGACTCTTCCGGGAGTGTTCTTCTTTTATGATCTCTCTCCGATCAAAGTGAGTACTCTTGGCATACTTTTTGGATAATTGTTCTTTTTCGTTGTTTGCTTTGAGGCTAATGGTTTCGAAAGTTTTCTTGAGCCTTGGTATTATTTGCTTGCATCAAAAAAGATGTTAGCAGTGATCTGTTCATTCTATGGTTTAGAGTTTAAATTTGGCCTTAAACGATGATATGCCTTTATGTTCTAGGTGACATTCAAAGAGCAACACGTTTCTTTCTTACACTTCCTCACAAACGTCTGCGCCATAGTTGGAGGTGACATTTTCTCCCAGATTTTGATTGATAATTTGGTTGGTAACCTTTCATGGCCACCTTACATCTGTGTAACTTTCCTTTGTTGGTTCAGGTATTTTCACGGTTTCTGGAATTATAGATGCCTTTGTTTACCATGGACACAAGGCAATCAAGAAGAAGATGGAAATTGGCAAGTTCAGTTGAAGGGCATACTTATTGAGGTTTCCTGAAGCCACTGCTCAGATTTCAAAGCTACACATCACTTGAGATTATCTCTGTATGCACAATGGAAATTGTAGAATTTCTTTTTTCTTTCCTGTGCATCACCAGCGGGTATTATCATTGTCTAATCACACAAGTACAGTTTTGTTACAACCGCTTTACAAATTTCTTTTTTCTTAAACCTTAAATTACATGATCCCATACTTCGAAGTGCCCCGCTCCAGATGTAAAGATCACTGGGAGCAAAGATCAATGGTAGCTGTATACTTGATTGGTAATGTAGGGGACTACTTGATTCCTATGTATTCCGACTGGGACTCGTTTTTAGTCGTTTGTTTTGGACTTAATCGGTTAATCCTAGTCGAAAACTGAGGAAAATAACTTATGGGCCATGTCTGGATTGATTTAGATGATTCAGGGGAAATTTTTAGCGAGGAATGATTACTGTAGAAATGGCTCCACGAGGAGCCAACATCTTCTCCAATACTGAGATTTCGATTACTTGAGATCAAGGATGAAAAACACCCTTTCAAAGCACTTTTTCTATTTCCCCCCCTAAAACCAACGTAAGGGATGACCGGATGAATTACTGGAGTAAACATCAGGGTGATGACGGAGTAAAAATCTGGGTGAGGACTGAGGACTGAGCAGTAGTCTATTACTAGATTACACCTTAAATAATTCCTTTAGTACGTAGTACTCTTTACTCCGTCGTTTCGAATAATCAGGGAGCTAGGTCTGTTGATTTAGTGCACTAGTGCAAATTGATATTGGTAGATAGTGCTGTACTGCTGTCAAATAGTAGAATCATGAGATTCGTGGTATACGGAAAAGTTCTCCGCAGCTTCCACTTTCTCTGAATGCAAGAACTCCCCTTTCTCTCTCTACGCGTGCCAATTGTGAAGAAATGGGGAAGAATCAGCACCAGATAATAGAGATGAGGTGTCCACGCCGTCTTGTTAACGAACGAGGGACTAAAGTAGATTATGATAATTCATTTCTCCCATTTCTCATGTCTTTACTCATAGTCTCATACTAACTCGTATTTAGCTAGTTGCGACTTGCGAGTCAGTGGTTTGAGCGCAAAGGAGTACGCAAATCACTGGTGCAATAAAGGCAAGACAATCTTAGGGACTTAGGGTGCGTACGTCGGTCGAAAAGATTTGAATTGAACTGAAGTGAACTGGAAAAAAATTGAATTGAAGTAAAAAAAACTGAAAGATATTGACCTAAATTGAAAGAAACTAAAGGTAGATAAAATTATAACTAAAAAAAACTGAATTAAACTGTAAATAATTGAACTATAGTACTATCCACGAACAAAACATAGCTTTAGTTGGTTGAAATTAAAGGTACATGAATTTGTGTGAGTAGTCTTTTCTCTGCATTAGATTATGAGCACAATGGGTTGAGCAACTCCCATTAGAAATTTTTAAAAATTGACACTACATTAGATAATATGCACAATGGGTTGAGCAACTCCCTAAAACAAAGGTGGAAAATAGAAATGGTACGGCGTATAAGTTACAACTTGTGGTTAATGCTATCCAACGGAGAAGTTCTTCTTTGGTAAACAAGTGTATCAGTGCAAGTGTAAGAGATTAGGAGATTCTTGTTTATTGAGCAATGAGAGAGATTCTTGTTGTGAGCTAGCTTTAAGTTCATTTTTTCCAACTTTCTTTTCTGAGAATGAGCACAAAGTTAGGCGAGGATGAGAAGCAAAGCATGCGTTCGCACTATTTTGTCAAATGAGGGCCATCGCATAATGAGGAATCACGCTTTTTACATTCGAAACAGTAAGCTTTGATTGAGGATGAGGAAGCTTCTGCGAAGTGGGCGATAAAATGAAGTACTATTTCACGAGGCGTGCCCAGATTCATTGCATCCTATTCCTATACCAACCCCACTCAAAAACAATAATAATGTCACTCTTGTAAAAGTATATACTACTCCACAACTGTTTTGTATCTCCCCACGAAAACCGTAGACTCCAGCTGATTAAGCATGATTATTCATAAATAAAAAGGATGAAATTGTTAAGGAGGTTACAGTGGGTGGAGTATTAAATTTATACATGTACGTAGTTGGCTTTAGAGTGACGTTTCTTTTTGTTTCCATTTGCAGCTGTACGTTCTGATGCCGTTGCAGTAAAGTCCAAACCTCTAAAGCGTGAAAACGAACAAGATGAGACTCCCATTTCAAAATTTTCCTCATTGTCTTTTCTTTTACTCCAGAGAATATTAATTTCCAACCAACCAAAAGATATCCTCATTCAATATTTGCACAAACTCTACGCATTAGTCAAGATTGTATCTTTGTGTTCACACATTTTATCTCTCTCTCTCTCCCTCGCTTTCCTGGAAGTCCAAATCAAAGGACAATTTGCATTCAAAGGGGCTGTTTGAGTTAAATCAGCCGTTGAAGTTTGGTTGTGTGAAATTGAAAAATGATGCAAATGACCTTTCGTTGTTGCTTGAGAGTTTTGGTGCTCACAACATCCCAACCAGTGTAGCTAGTTGGATTTGGCTAGCTTGTTAGCTGTTTTGATAGGATGAAATGAATGGGTACTTAAAAATGATTAAATTACTATGGCCATTATAGGTGAAATGAATAAATTATGATTATTTTATGCCTCAATATATTTGTACTATCATTTTTTGATTTTTTTTCATATATTGAAATGCATTTTAGAAAATCACATACACAAATCAAAATATATTTAGTGCACCATATATAAAAATTGAGGGGAAAATACAATCACACATGGAAGCTGAATCTCACCTCAATATGTGTTGCGATAGAAACAGGGAAGTTAATATGAGTGTGTTATTATTCAGAAATTGATCATTAAATTTTCATTTTGCTGTTGCAAGGGGCATGAAACAATTACTGCGTATAACACTAGAGAAAAACAAATGTAGTAGATAACCAACATTTTTTCAATGAATCATGATTCAATGGAAGACAACTCTCAGAAAAATTATAATCCATAGTAATACACTACAAATTATTACTAGTAATAATAGAGATAAAGAGCAGAGACAAATCTTACTAAAAGCCGTCTACATTTTTTACTAGTACTAGTATGAACAAGAAAAAATGATCGAGCAAGAGCTGCTGAAACCCCGCTAGCTAAATAAGGTGGTCAGGCAAGACCAAAAATTGCTTGCCTGGACCCATGGGGGCTTAGTTAACCATCTAGGAGAACATTACATTACATGAATGGTTAATAATAATACTCCCCTACACATTAACAAACCCGCTAAAAAAAAGAAAAGAAAAGAAAAATAAAAAAGACCTCAAATGGAGCTCCGCAGTTGCCAAAAATTTTAACTGCAGAGCGATCCTCCTGACCTGACCTGACTGACTATCCACTAAGATACATCATTTTTTACACTAATAACTTTTACCAATGATAACATACTAAGATTATGATGATGATAATATGGAATCCCAATCAATCTCATGAGACGGATACTTTTCCAGCAAGAAGTTCTCTGAAGCCATGTCATCGGCTTCTCCGCCGAAGGTCAGATCTGAGAGCGGCGACGACCCACCCGAGCCCAAGTCACTGTCTGAGCAGCCAGAACCAGAGGAGGAGCTATCCCTCTCCGGCTCAGGCTTGACATCGACAGGCTCAGGGCGGGCAGCAGCAGCAGCAGCAGCCTTCTTGGACTTGGCAGATCTGCCCTGGTTACCACCTGCCTTCTGGGTCTTAGCCAAGTTCTCGCAAATAGCCTCAAGCTTGGCATCCACGGAAGAGTGGAGGGGCTTGTACTCGCCGAAATCACCGCCTATGTGGGAGCCGTTGTGCCTTAGGTTAGGGAAGTTGAGCCTGGCAAAGTCACCCCTTAGCTTGTAGGCAGCCTTGTCGTAGGCCAAGGCAGCCTCCTCAGCAGTGTCAAAGGTGCCGAGCCAGAGCCTGGTCCTGTTCTTAGGTAGACGGATCTCAGCGACCCATTTACCCCAGTGCCTCTGCCTGACACCCCTGTACAGCTTTGTGGGCTTTGGTGGTGACCCTGACTGCTTCATGGTCACTGGTTTGGGGGAGAGAAAGCTGTTGGTGTTGGTGTTGGTGTTGGTGTTGTTGTTGGTGGGATAAGGGAGCGGTGGGGGGAATGAAGGTGTCTGTTGTGGGTATGATGATGGGAACTGGGCTTGGATCTGGTGGATCTGTGAGGATGTGAGGTGGTTGAGCCCAAGTGAACCGCAGCTGGGATGGGTAAGCCCATAAAAGGGGGCCTGCTCTTGTTCCAGCGACAACCCATACCCATAAGAAAACAAGTGGGTCATGGGAGCGGAGGTGGAGCAACCATCCGGCATGATCGGCTCAAAGGGAGTAAAGAAAGGGGTGTTGGTGTTTGTGTCCATGGAAGGGAATAGATAAGAGGATGATGATGATAATGATAATGAAGGTGTAAAACTAGCAGTCGGAGGAGGAGAAGGTGATTTGATGAAAGGCGAAAGTGCCTCCATCAACTCATTCCCAAACGGATCTGAGCCTCCTCTACTACTACTACTATTGCTACTAAACATTTCCATCATTGCTGCCATTTTTTTTTTTGTTTTTTTTTTTTAAACTGCAATCTTAGATAATAAAAGAAAGATTGAAAGCAAACAAACCTGTAGCTTTAAAAATTCAAGAACAGGTTTCCAAAGAAAAGATAGAAAATAACCTTGACTACCGCAGAGGTAGTATTTACTCAAGGTAAGGTGTTGTTCAAAGACCAGAAAGAAAGAGAGATCAAATAAGCACTCTCTAACTTAATCTTTTGAAGATAATAATGAAAACCAACTCAACCACAGAGGGAACAAAAATTTACCCTCTCAGTTGTAGTTCCTGTGAGTTACCTATTTATATAAACAAAAACAAAAACAAAAACAAAACACAAAATAGTTAGTTAATGATTGATTATCTATCCGATCTGATCCGATGCATACAGGAGGAGTGTGAGAGAGCCACTTAAAAACTGGGATCTCGATTCTGAAAACACCTATCCTATCCTTGAACTCGACTCGATTTGATTTTTGGTGCTTTTCTGATTTGATTTGGTTTTCTTCAAAGAAAACAATTCACGTTAATATTAATAATAAAGGCCAAATATCAAAACTCGATTGTATTGTTTAGCTTAGCTTAGCTTAGGAAAGACAGATGATTAACAGAAAGGGATACCGAGAAGCGGGGAGATGCAGACAGACTTGAAGGGGGGGAAATGAAAACAGAGTAAACAGAGATTAGATTGCTCAAAAGTACGAATGGTTGAAGGCTCACTTAATTTTTTGGAGAGAGAAATGGGTGGGGTGGGGTGGGGTGGGATGGGAAAGGGAGAACACTCAGCCTCACTTTTGTGGTTTGTGTATTGAAAATGTGGGTTGTCTCATTGGCTGCTTAGAGAGCTTGTTTTTATAGGCAGGCCCAAAGCCAGAAGCCCCTTCTCACTCATCTCTCTCTCTCTCTGTCAGTTACAACTTTCCCTTCATTTCTAATTTACGTACTACTAACTGTGTATGTATTGTAATTACTCCTTTTCCCTAAGGCTAGTTCCGTCCTTTCTGAATGCCCTTCATTCTCCGCTAAAAAAAAACGCATTTGCCTTACGTCAGCTTAGCTAACCAACTACCATTCCCAATGGTCAGTGGCCACGTATACAGAGTCCCACCTACACCTGCCAGTCATTCTATGCCAGCTGTCAGATTTCCCCGGTTGGTTTTTCGGCATTGGCATTGGCATTTGGCATCCCGCGTTGACCAGATCATAGATACCATTACCTGATTACCTGCATCCCGCGTTCACACATCTACTGTACTATAGTACTCCTACATACTCCGTAGTATACTCTACTTCACTACTGTTAAAAATAGTCTACACTTACATTGGACAATGGACAGTAACATTATTGAGATACGTTTAGCTAGTACAGGTACAGGCGTACAGCACTGTAAATAAATCTGTTGTGTTACCACAGCTATATTATTGTCGTGGCATGCTAGCTGCCGCCTGTATTCTTCCCCGCCATAATTTAACTCTTTAATTCTCATGTACAGTGTAAGTAAATAAATAAAACTGTCCAGTGAGTACATAATAATAATAATAATTGTCTGATAATAATAATAATTGTCTGATTTGTTTAAGTCTTTTTAAAAAGGGATTTCTCAGGCGCATAGCCATAGCCATAGCCATAGCCATAGCCATCCTCTTTTCAAAAGTATACTTTCGATATATCCAGGGCAGCCTTCCAAGTATAAGCTCTGCTCTGCTCTGCTCTGCAGACGGAACAAAAAGGAAAAGGAATACGTCACTTAAAACAATTTTATACGAGTTCTTCACATGAAAGATGCTGATGCTGGTTGCCAAACCTCATTAATTAAGCAACTACAGTATATATTATCTAACTTATGAATGAAATTCTGTGATGATCAGTTTTCGTGC
>ONZK01004305.1:640-33645 GCA_900322385.1 Pharnaceum exiguum | reverse complement strand
GTCATTTTTTAGTTTTTAACTTCAGTTGTATGGGGTCATTTTTCAGTTGTATGGGGGTCATTTTTCAATTGTATGGGGGTCATTTTTCATTTGTATAGACTTGAAAAAAAATTGAAACGTCTCTTAGTGTGAGACGGGTGCACACAGATTTTTCTAATGGGAAAAAGGTCCTTTCTTTTTTCTTTCAAGTGCTATAATAAAAAAAAGAGAGAAATTAAGACCCCATACTCTTCAAAATGTCAAGGTTCTGTACTGTACTCGTACGTAGTAGTGTGGCGTTTGGCTTTTTGTGTCGAGGCAAAAACCAGAGACTAGTTTTTGTTGTGACTAGAGGTGGCAAATTGGGCCAACCCGTTTCAATCCGAACCGAATAACTCGAACCGAATCCGATTAGTGACCCGAATAGACAACTAAAACCAACCCGAAACCCGAACCAAACCGTTTTTCAACCCGAATTAGCTAAATTAGAATAAACCCGAACCGAACTGAACCTGAACCGAAATCGAATAAACCCGATTAATTGTCTTTCTTATCATGAAATATACGTTAATATCAAATGTAAACAATTAAAACATATTTCAGTTAGAAGAAACTTTAATTGTTTAGTTATATTTAATAACAATTAATACTCCCTTCGTTCTTACAAATGCACAAGTTTTAAGATAATGTGTATTTGGAATAGATATGACCAATTTACCCTCAAACTTTAATGAAAATAACAAAAGGTGCTTGTGGGGAGAATGGTATGGGATAAGAAAGGTAAAGTGGTAATAGAGTGTGTGAACAAAGTTCTTATTATTTTTATAAAAAAAGGGTAAAGAAAGAATAGAACTAAGAGTCCCCATCTCGGGGAAATTCCGATTTCTAGGTACAACAGAAGTTGACCACATGTCGTGAGTACACAGAGGATCCGAAAGATCGGACGAACCCATCTCGAGCAATATCCGGAAGTGTCCCGAAGGACGAACGCCCACAAGGGGTAAAGGGTAATGAGCACAGCAAGCATCAACTTTTATTCTAAAACTATTAACTAAAAGCTAAAAAGAAAAAAGTCTGTAAAAATACATAACTTAAGAAAGCATCTTTTAGAATCTTCATAGCCTTGGTCCCCAAGTATACACCAAACCTAACCATTAAGTCTTTGAAGCCCTGTTTAGTTACTTACAGTTCAATTAAGTTAAAAAAAGTTCAACTCGTTTATCTTGATTGTCAAAAGTTGTCAAAAACTGTTCAAAAAATTTAGTTTAGTTATTTGAATTACAGTTCACTTCAGTCTTTATAAGCTCAGTTTAGTTATTTAAAATTTAGTTAAGTTCAATTTTTAGGCTAAGGGACGGAGAATAATTGCTAATTTAATATGGAACGATAGATATTCTTAGTTTGTATATCTAGTAGTACATGTTTTCATGTTTTCGTACTTCATTAAGGTTATTTTTTATTAGTATGTAAATTTATGCTTTTTTAAATAGTTTATAAATAGATGTCTTTTTTTATCGGTTTAATTGTTTTCATTTTCATCTACAGTTAGTTTAACCAAACACTTCATCTTTTAAAGCAAGTATCAGCTTTCATCGGTTTTATTTAGAATCTCTAAACAGTTAATATCAACTCCAGCTTCACCTTACAACTATAGGCTTGCCAAACAAAGTTCCACATGGTCGGAATTGAACATATATAAAACTTCTTGTTACTCGTAATTATATCTTTGTCACAAGTATAAATGTCAATCCAATCGGGCAATTATTTTCAATAACGATTTACGACTGAAAGTTGTTATTATTATTCCATATATAAAAAAGTTGATATTTATCATAATTGTAATGAGTTCCAATCGAACTGAAAGGACTAATTATAATGAGTAATTTCACACCTACAAATATTAAAATCCAATAACGTTATAGAGACACTAGCATTGGGCATGTTCTTTTAAACTAAACTTAATTTAGTTTATTTTTTATTAATAATTTGGACACATAATTACTTATTAACCCCTATCAATATTAGCAATATGAAACTGAAAATTGCCATTCGTCAATAAGCTTCCTTAGATATTTCTCTAGAGAAATTTGTGACTTACTTTCGATGAGTCTAAATTCAATCAGTCCTATGTTGCACGGACATGCCTTTTAGGTGTCGTGTCCGACACGGGACACTGGACTAGAATTGTAAAATTACACTAGTTTTGAAGTTTCCAACCCCAAATACGTGTCCGACACGACACGGACACGGCTCCCGAATGAAGTGTCCGTGCTACAGAGAATCAGTCTAATGTATATGGAATAGTTTTTCGTAACAGTTATTTTTTGAAAAGAAAATTTTGTGTGAAACTTCGGTGTGTAAAAAGTTTTATATTAATGAGCCATGATATAGATCATAACATAACAAAGGTTATCGAAAACTAACTGGCAATAAGTGGATGGGTTTACTCAATTATAAACATCATCTCATGTCACTCATTTTTATCAAAATGGGGCATTTGCCAACTTTATATTTTAAATGTCATTCCTATATATTTTTCGAAGGCAATTCTAGCATCTTTTGTTCATTGATAAATTGTTTTTTTTTTTTGGAAAGTGTTGATGTTTTTTGTTTTAATTTTGACAGCAATTGATGATTATTTTGGTTGATACTGAGCAAGAAATTCCTAATAATGGTTTTACTTGTGCCACTTAGGGATGTAAATGGAACCCGAACCCGCGAATATCCGCTAAATCCAATCCGAATAAATGGATGGTAAAGTGGATGGTGGATGTTGGCAGGTGACAGATGGATCGGATTCGGGTGACCATATATCACCCGCGAGGCGGATGGACTTAGACCTGGCAAAAGATAACCCGACCCATCAACCCGACACGAACCTAACCCGAAAATAGCGGGTTAGGTTTGAAAATCCCAACCCGTTTAATTAAATGGGTTGACCTAATCAACCCGTTTATTAAACGGGTTAGGTTAGGGTTGAAAATCTCAACCCGAATTTGACCCGCTCTAACCCATATAACTAAATGGGTTGGAATGAGGTTATTTTGACCCGATTATAACCCACTTAACCCAATGAAAACACAACTCAAAAAATATCATATTATATTTGTTTAAGGAAAAACGAAAAAGAAAGACCAAATATTAATTGAACATTACCCATAAACATTTTTCCTAAATTTGGGTCATTTTTTCATTTTCTTGTTAATAACTTAGCACCATTACACTACGGCCTTCCATAATTTTTAGTTTAGTATATAGAATTTGACGATAAAACAAAGATGAAAAGATTAAACGGGTTGACCCGAAACCAACCCGTTTATCTTAAGGTTAGGTTCGGGTCAACTATGTTGACCCGAAAACATAAACGGGTTAGGTTAGGTTTGGCAATTGTCAACCCGTTTAAGTCCAACCCGAACACAAACCCGACCCAAGCCGACCTGATTGCCAGGTCTAGGATGGACCCGCAAACCCGTATATAAATATAAATATTAAAAAAAGAAAAATCGGACAAAGAAGAAAGAAAAAGATAGTAATAAACTGTACAAAAAATTAAATTTCCATTGGTTTAGGACAATTTCTATGCTTTGAATAGTTTTTGTTTGAAAATTCATTTAAGTATTACTTTGATATATATTTGATAAGTACTTGTTAATTTGAAGTTATAAAATTTGAAATTGTTGAACACCAGTTTAATATACGATTTCACCCGCGGGTAAACGGGTGGATCAGATGTGGATTATGGAATTGACGAGTAACGGATGGATAGAATGGTGAAAAAATATTGGTGGATGGATCCATTATTCTTAGAACTACCACTCGGGGTCCGGTCAACAACTCAAGACAGTAACATTCTTCTTGTGGTTAACTGCTTCCTCTTGTGGCAACACACACTTCTCTGTTTTCTTTTTCTTTTCTATATCTCTTCTCATTTCTTCCTCAAACTAATCAAATAAACCATTAAACCCCCCATAAAACAGCAACTTCAATTTAATATTTCTTATCCCCACACCAACTACTACTAATCACGATCTTAGTTTTCAACTCTCTGATTCAGAGCCACTAGCTACGTACACACACTCAAAATCCAATCTTTTCTTTTTCAGAAGGTACTCACATTTCTTTCCTTGCAACAACAACACTATCTCAAAACTGTGTCTTTTTTTAAAGCATTTATATTGCCTTGTCATGTTTGTTGTGTTATAAACTTATAATTAGCTGTATACTTTTGTGGGTCAGTGGAATTTAATGTGTAACTTTTGTGGGTCAATAGTAGTTTATTGATTGTTTTACTATGTTTCTTGTTCTGATCAGATGCACTGAATAAATGAACTGGAATGTTGTTGTTGTTGTTGTTGTTGTTGTTGTTGTAAAGGTCTAATCTTTTTAGTGCAACTATAGTAGATATGCTTGGTAGAACACTAATAAGTTGGAACTTTTTTCATTGCAATGTTTTTGTTTGTGTGATTAGGATTTTAAGAGATAGAACAATGTTGTTAGTTAGTGTAAAGATCAAGTTGAGAGAGAAGGAGATATGATGAGGCTCAGAACTCCAAAAGCCGAGCTGCTGTGAAACTTATGCTTTGGAGGTTCGTTTAGGGTCTTCTTTGAGGGTTGGATTGTTTGAAAGAGAGTTGTGGCCTTGCTTGCTTTTCACTTGGAGAGCAGTTCAAAGTCACAAGCTGATTAATCGTTATGATGTCGTGATGAGTGCGAAAAATGGGATGCAATTCAAATGTGGGGCGCATAAACGTCGAAGTGGATAGAGGGTTGGATTGGGGAGAGTAGCTCTCGGTCGAGGTTTTTGAACTGTGGTCAAAGGTTCTTTGTCATTTTTTCCCTTACAGCACACTTATTGTGAGATGGAACCGGAAGAGTTTACTTAGCTTACGCACTCAGTTGAGATGCTCCACATTGATCTACGCCAAAGATTATGATGAAGACCGATTAGGATACTTGAGGGATGATGAAGTGAAGGAGTCATAAGAGATTGAGGGAGATATAAGACGAGAGAAAGAAAAAGTTATAGCTTTACTTAGTGAGTTGATTTTGATGGCAGCATGACTTTGGGTTGGATATGGATGTAGAGAGGGAGGGAGAAGTCATGTAGTAGACCATGCTTAGTTGTCTTATGTTCTTTTTTCTTCTTCTTTTGTTTAGCATTTCTTCTTCTATTTGTTCAGTCACTGGTTGGTTAATTGTCTTTGCTTTCATTTTCTCTGGTTTTTGAGTTGTTATCTGTTCAACTTTACTTTTAAAGGTCTTCTTTTCATTTGCTTTCTTTTTCCTTTTATCTTTCCACGTTTCCAGATGTTACATTGCAATGTTGAAGATTGTTGTATTGCGATTGAGATGCTCCTGATAAGGTTTCATTGCTCTCATTTATGTATCTTGATGCACTGTTAAGTTGAATCATTTAAGTTTGAACATGTTTGAGCCAATGGCGGGAGAAATTTGCAAATCCCGAGATGGATCTAATTTACTGGTTTCCATTTTGACTGAGCATCCATCCCCAGGGTAATGGGAGCTCCCTAACCAAACAAATATTGGTAGTCTCTGTTTCAATGGAAGTGGACTCGTGTAATTGTAGCTTAGATATTAGGGCGTTCTCCATTGTGAAGCTTAGTGCAGTGCGAGTTATAGGGCTTATGCTTTGCATTGGTATCCTTGATGGTATGAGTGCTTGTTTTTTCGTGTCTAACCAAATAATTGCAAGGTTTTGGGATATATGTGTGACATCCTTTCAAAAAAATTAATTAAAAAGGAGCCATAAGTCGGCCTTTAAACCTAAGAAGTTGGTCACTATAGTTTTAAAGCTTAGGCATGAGTTATTGGTCTATGATTGGTATTTCTGACAGTGAACCTCCTTTTTTGTTCCGTCAGCAGGTAAAGTTGCTATCGGGAAGGAAGAAGATTCAACCTTGGCAGTGGGAGCTAAGTTGAAGAGTATGTTCAAGGTTCCTTATTTGGAGGATTTTATTTTCTGATATGAAAATGGCGCAACAAACCTGAGATCCCTACACATTTTCCAATATTTCTATTATTGAGTATGGCAGAACACCATCGCCAACACCGGCCACACAGGTTGTCGGTGCCCCAGCGATCCTTTGTTGCTCCTACCAATAGTTTTCCTAGTCCTTACCCGACGACCCCAACTCCTACCCCATCCAAACACCGCCATGTCCTTCCTAACAGCAACAAATCGTCATTATCTTTCCTCTTCCTCCTCCTATTTTCCCTTCGCTCCCTTTACTCCCTCCTCCCTTTCCTCCGCTCTTCCCCTGCCTTTTCCTTGTTCCCTTTCTCCTTTCTTGTCTCTCTGATGTCGTTTCTCCTCACTTTTTCCTTCTCCTTTATCCGCAAACATCGCAATGTCCCACTGCTTTCTCTCTCTTCTCTTTCACCCTTCCAACTTAAATACCTTCTGCTCAAGTCCGTTGCACTTGCCATCGTCTTTCTCCTCCGTTTTCAGGCCCTCCGTTACTGTGGTACTTCTGCAATGATCTTTGCTGAAATATCAGGTAACATTGCCTTTCGGTTTTGGAAGGACCACGATCGGGATCGAGTTGGCCATTCTAAGGTCTATGGTTTCATTTTGTTGTTTGTTGGTTTGTTCCTTCTATCTGTAAGTTGGGATCGAATTGATTGTTTCCCTCTTTCTCGTAGTAATTTTGGTAAACATGGATATTCGTTGCTGGTTGTCAGTGGAAATTGTCTGAGAATAGGGCCTATGCTTCTCCCATTTCTATCTGGGTTTTTGAGTTGCTACGAAAGGGAATTGATTAACTGGGGTGGCATCAGACAGTTGGGCCGGAAACGCGTTCAGCTGATTTCGTTGTTGTTCACCACCGGTATACTATTGTTTCCTGCTTTGGTTAACATGCTCGTATCGGAAGCAGAAGGTGAGACTGTTTCAATTATGAATCTGGGATGGTTGTTGGCAAATACAGTGTTGTTTGGTGTGCTATTGAATGAATGGTATAGTGATGAGAAGTGGGTGACTCCCAGAGACTCTGAGAAAGAGTTTCTTATTACATTTTTGTGTACAGTTGTTCTGGAGCTGCTTTACTTTCCTGAGCTCTCACTTTGGGGATTGTTGCTCTGTGGTATTTTGATTTGGGTTGCTATTCGTCAGTTGAATCAGACATATTCAAATTATGTAGAATTGGGAGCTGAATCTTCAGAGACATTCTCTGTGATGGTGATGAGACCCATTCGCCAAATTTTGAGTGAAAGGAAGTCTCGGAAGATTGCGCTTTTCCTTTTGATCAATACAGGTTACATGGTTGTGGAATTTGTGGCAGGGTTCATGAGCAATAGTCTTGGATTGATATCTGATGCTTGTCACATGTTATTTGATTGTGCTGCATTGGCCATTGGCCTTTATGCATCATATATAGCCCGGTTGCCTGCCAATAACCAATTCAACTTTGGTCGCGGGAGATTTGAGGTACTTTCAGGGTATGTTAATGCCGTTTTCCTAGTCTTGGTCGGAGCTTTGATAGTTCTGGAATCATTGGAGAGAATTTTGGATCCTCAGGAGATTTCAACGAATAGTCTGCTTGTTGTTTCTATTGGGGGGCTTCTTGTGAATGTTGTGGGCTTGATTTTCTTTCATGAGGAGCATCACCATGCCCATGGTGGTTCTTGTTCACATTCGCATTCTCAGACACACTCTGATTCCCAATGCAGTCATGACCATGACCACGACCATGCAACTCATATCGAGAATCATGATAATTCTTGTTCGCATTCACATACCCACTCCCATTCTCAACCCAGTTCACACCATGACCACGAGGGCAGTACTCAAGTGAAGTCTGGTGATGTTAGTTTGGTATCTGTGGATAGCTGCCATACTCACAGTGGGAGTAACAGCAGCCATAATGAGCACCAAAAAGGTCATGACCATGATCACCACCACCATGGTCACAATCAAGGACATCATGAGCAAGCTCATACTAATGTGCACCATCATGACTCTGATAGCCACCATGACCATCATCATCACCACCACCATAGTCACAATCACGAACATCAGGACCAGGCTCAAACTGTTCTATACCATGATCACTCTGATAGCCACCATGACCACCATCATGAAGGGGATCATCACCATCTTCATGAAGTTGATCATAGCCATCAACATGACGGTGAAAATATTGCTTGTATGACTATCAATGACTCATGTGGAGAGCATTCAGGCAGGCATATTCATGGTTCAGAATCCAAAAATGAACCATCATCTAATAACAAGCATCATCACCACCATATTGATCATAATATGGAAGGGATCTTCTTGCATGTCCTGGCTGACACCTTGGGAAGTGTTGGAGTCGTGATATCAACACTGTTGATCAAGTACAAGGGATGGCTTGTTGCAGATCCTGCTTGCTCTATGTTTATATCAGTGATGATTGTCTCCTCAGTTATACCACTTCTTAGGAATTCTGCTGAAATTTTGCTGCATAGAATACCCCGAGCTCATGAACAGGACCTGAAGGCTGCTATAGAGAAGGTTGTAAAAATGAAAGGAGTATGCGGCATACAGAACCTTCATATTTGGAGCTTAACCAACACAGATGTAATTGGCACTTCACATCTTCACATCTCTTCCGATGCGGATAAGGTTGCTGTGAAAGATCGCGTCTCACGCATATTCGAAGATGCTGAGGTTAAGGATCTGACTCTTCAGGTAGAATGCGTTAAAAGTTTGTAGCTGTAGATTAATATTCAGAATACATACACAAATTTAGAATTACTTTGTTAAATGATTTATCATAGCAATTGAGGAATACCTAGATGATCTTGTACAAGATTACGGAATTACTGTCGTGTATCTTGATTTTCAATATTGTTGTCTCGTCATTGAAGAAGCATGACGAGCCAGACTTCTTTGTGTATGCTGACTGGTCGTTTGAGCTAGTGTTCTTCACAAAGGTGCTTGTTGTCTGATAGATTATTGTTCATCCCTTCTCTTGTTTTAACGTTTTTCGAAAAGTACTATGGACATGGCTTATTCAAATATTCGTAACTAGTCTCTTGCATTAGGAGAATAAAGCTAAGTTTTATATTAGCTGATTGATGACATGATCATGGCATGATGGCAATATGAAAGCCCCGGTTATACCAGTATTACCAAACTCAGCGGGCTGCCTTCTATCTCGATCAGGCTTCGTCTCTTTTTAATGATTGCTTTGTCTAGCATATCTAAGTTGAAAGCTTCAGTCTTGGTACGTTTACCGAACTCAGAACATTGTCGAATATGAGTTTCCTAGCTCCTTCCATTGAATATATGCAGCATTAGGCTATCTCATTATCAAGAACACAATGACTACTTGACTACTTGACGCAGAACAATTAACTAAATATGTCAACCATTGTAAAAAAAAAAAACAAACTTTTTTTCTCTCTAAAATTTTCCCTGAACTTCAAGAGATTTCATCTGTTTTTCCCCCTTAAAATGTGTCCTCGTCAATTAAAATCCATAGATAAACTTAAACTCAAATGAATTGAAATTTTACTACGAACTTCTTTGGTCCCATTGATGATCATTATCGGCTGTTGATGGCTATTGTATTCACCATTGAAGCTGATATGTGGTTGATTAATTGCAACACTCAACAATGCAGGTTATTGTGAATCAGACAGCTCGAACAATCGACTTTATGTGCGCAATGTGCAGGACAAACAAGCTAAGCAATTACAATCTAAATTTTTTTGTTATCTTTCATTGTAGCCTGTAGGTAATGTTTTGAAAATAGACACATTGTCCTGTTTCATTATTAGCATTTCATATGAGATTCTGAATTGGACTGTCTATACTTAATTAAGTTTGGACCCTAGAAAATTTCAAAGTGTCACTACATGTTACTCCCTCAGTTTTCTATTAAGTTTCCTTTTTGCAAATGACTCATAACTTAAGAAAATTAATGTTGGTTTAAAAAAAAATTATTTACACCTTATCATACAAGAATATTAAAAGCGAATTATAAATAAATGATGTGTGAGGCTGAGTGTGTACGGTTGGTTATAGTATAAATTAAATAAATGATATGTGAGGGTGAGCAGGTGGGGTTGGGTGAAATGAAGAGCGGGTATAATGGACTTTTACTTGAGAGCTTGTATGGTTAAATAGGAATTAAGTTCCCATCGAAACTTGTAATTGATGGGAATTTTCTTCGTACCCTTATGGACTTCCTAGGAATTTTGCAAAATTATTTGGTTAACAAGAAGTTATACAACATGGAATTCATGTTCATGTACATTAATTTAGTCTAGACGATAATTTATTAAGAAAATTATTCATATACGTAATATGCCCATGGAATATAAAATGGAGAGAGATGAGCTTATAATTACTACATTGGTCAATTTGGTCTATTCATATGTTTAATTATGTGGGAAGTTGCAATTTGGTCAATTTGATTAATGATGTGTAATTGCACAGGGCCTCCCTTTCCCTTAGGGCCCACTTTTGATGTTTAAATATAAAAAGTTTTAGTATTTTTTCATGAACTTTATCTTGTGCAATTGGTTGGGGAGTTCATTTTTGAAATACAAATCCAGAGTTCGACTATTTTCACATGGAAACCTTCTATACTTTAAACTTTTGAGTCTATCATACTTATAAAAAAAAAAGAGAAAAAATCACCTATACAAGGGCTTCGGTAACTAATTTTCATATAAGGCCTCCAAATATGACGGTGCGCCTCTTCTGGTTATCCTACTACTTTAAGGCCATGTTTGGTAGAAGGCAAATATGCTAAAAAGAGTAGATTGGAGGCAAAATAGTAGATTTGGCTTTCAAATCTGCTATTGGTAGTGTTTTGTAAATAGCATATGCAATAACATATTAGCCCACCAATATACTCTTTTCAATATGTTAATGAAAAAAGCATTTTAAAAGAGTAGATTACATCATTAATATTTATACACAATATGCTAATAATCTGCTAATTTACCAAATACTAATTATAAAACTGCTATTTTAATATACTAGTCAAATCTGCTAACTGTTTCTGATATTTGTTATCTTTCAACTGTTATCTACTTCTGCTATCTACCATCTATTGTTACCGATGGCGTATGATTCTATGACAGTATCTTTTGCTACAATGATGTAGTTAGGGTGATATTTGCTAGCTACTCCGTAGTACCGTAAATCTTGCAGAGGAGCAGTCAACTCCAATTCCAATGTAGTCGAAAAGAAGGCCAAGAACAGTAAAAACACTATGCCAGTTGATTCTCTCTTGATGATGTATCTATATTTTCCTCAGATATCAGTAACTTGGACAATTTAGATTAGAAATGCATAATCCAGTGGAGTAATAATATTATAAGAATTTAGTAAGATTTGGACCACGTGGCAGGATGAAGATAGTAAAAGGACTGTATCTGTATGTGTGTTAGAGCCCTGTCGTACAAGTATATTACATGTCAGGAACACATGTCCTAGTCACTCACCAGTGCATGACTTGTGTGAGGTCCAACCACCTTAGTTTTCTTGGGCCCTACCCTTTTCTCTTAATAAGTTGGAAAATACCCCTGTTCTCTTTCAATTGTCGACAGGGGCAAATTAGGTATTTGAAAGAATATCTAGACCAGACAGGTAAGCAAAGAAAAGATATTATTTTCAGCAACTTTCTTCTTTTATAATGCTTGCTCTGCTCCTACTTGCTACAGACTAGTAGACGTAGTAGTAGCATACATTTACAATAGGTGGGGCAGACCATATATTTTAATCAATTAATAAATCACCTCTGGATAAAAATGAAATAAAAAAATGTTTACCTTTGAAAATCATACTATTAGGCATTAGCTCTCTTTTGTAGTCTACCATGACCACAGTTGATTATTGTATAAGATAAAGTTTATGATATTCGTGAAATAGACATGGGCCACGTGTCATATTCTGACCACCAGGATAAACAGGGTCCCACACGAGTCCTTTTCCTTTGTTTCGTTGTTCCAGTAGCTCCCTCAAATGCCCTTTTCTCGATCTCCACTCCAATCTCACTCCTCTTTTTCTTTTCTTTTACTATCCTTTGATTTTGCTATGGCTTTTTTGTCAGCGAATACACACGGTTAAGCAAAGCAAAGCATAGCAAAGGAAAGTCGAACAGAAAATCCAACTTCAACTTCACCCTCTAAAATAAGTAGAGGGGTGGGGCCCAGACCCAATATTAAGACACCAAAAGGGACCCGCAGAGCAAAGTGTCCAAAAATCAAAAATGTTTGGCTATCATGTGCTGTTTTTCGTGCTACATAACATCACAAAGGACCAAACTTCACCCCACTTTTCTAAACTTTTCTTTGTTCCTCTCTACAAACCTACCCACAAGGCCACCACCACAGGTTCCACTATTAAGTCTATGGAAACACATGCAAAACATAAATAACATTATCACTTTGGATCATCAATTAAAATTGACAACAGCAATTGCTTGACAATTAAATGACATGCAAATTGAGATAAGACACAGATCATAGAAATTAAAGAATCTTTTCTTTTTTGGATTCTTGTAGGAGAAGGGTATAGTACACTTATGCTGAGGCTAAACTGGCTAGAGCACTACATATACTGATATACACACCTTCCCACCACATAAATATAAACTAGATGAAACGAATGGGGGTGAAGAACAGGAGATCACAAGAGAACCAAAACTTTGTTCAGAGAAGAAAGATGCCGTTCCTACCAAAAAACATTTCCATTCCATCTAAAGTGAAGATAATAACATGTGAAAAGAAAACATTGCACTTCACTACCTCTTTCCCAAAATCCTTCACTTTTCAACTCTCCTTAGCCAGCCATCATACAAACCAGTAACCGTACCAGCTCCCAGCGACCATAGCCATGCAGCTACATGCAAGGAAACCACATATCCGAGCCAATGGCAGCATCATAGACACAACCATCATGTTACGTCTTTTGATCAGACAAAGGCACCGGTTTCATAACCCTTTGAGCCAATGGCAGCATCATAGACACAACCATCATGTGCTCTTTGTGCTTAGGCTGCCATTATACATCCAAAATGGCAAAATGTCATTTCGTAGACACCACTGCATCCCCCTCGAAATGTCAACCACCAATGTACCATTTATTCAAACAAACCCTCTGCTTTTGAAAAATTGTAGGGGGGTCTTGGGCAAAATGGAACACCAAAAAGCACATGAAGTCTACTCACCAGCAGGTTGTTTCTGTTCAGTCGGCTTCACCTGCACAGCAGATGGAACAACATTCACGTACGAAAACCCTGCAGGCATAAGTTGATGCGTTCCCCCAGCAGATTGAGCAGCAGCAGCAAACTGAGCATGAAAAAGACCCTGAGATGAAATGCCACCCTTCATGTTGCTGGCAGCTGCAGCTGCAGCAGCAGCCACTGCTTTTGCAGGATCAGATGTACTGGCATTGGCTAGACTCAACATCCCGCTAGACGAAGGCGTGGTGGGAGATGACCCCTGAACTTTTGAACCTCCCTGCTGCATCTGTGACTGGTTATCAGGCCTATGTCTTTGTAGATAATAACCACTTCCAGACGATGTATTTTGCATGTAAGGATTGGAGAAGAACAGTTGCGTTTGTTGTATGGCTTGCTTAGATAACTGAGGCTGTTGCTGTGAGTCTAGGGGTTTTCCAGCTGAACCAGAAGAGGACATGACATGAGGGCTACCAAGGATGGATGGCTTTTGGCTGGTCAATGACGGGGTTGGTGAGTTCCTGCCCTGTTGAGCTGACAATGAGGAGGCCTGATTTCCAGCTTTATTGCTTGTTGACGCACTTGTTGCTGTCCTAGGGCTCCCACCTGCACCCTTGGACATAGAAGATGTTGAAGGGGACCCAACCATCATTGGTGGAGACGGTGTTTGGTTATTGTTTTGGGATTGTTGGCCTTGAGATGCGGAGGATGGCTTAGAGTTGGATGGAGCCGCAACACCAAAGGATATCTGTGTATGGTTTTGTTGTGGCCTGCCTTGCTGCTGCTGTGAAAGGTTCTTATTGGTGGAAGTAGTCGAAGTAGCAACAGATTGAGAGGAAACCTGAGATGTGTTGGGCCTAACTGAGTTTTTCCATTGAGGAGACTGAGTACCGCTGCTTTGTACTGTAAGAGGGGGGAATCCGGCATTTGGGAACTTTGCAGCCATGACTGAAGCTGAATTAATATGATCAGGGTATAAACTTCCATTACTTGTTGAAGGAGACTTGTTTCTGGCAGCAGCAACCGTGGCAGCCACAAACTGTTGCTGCTTGGAGAGAAACATTGACTGCTGCTGCTGCTGCAACTGCTGCTGCTGCTGCAACTGCTGCTGTTGTTGTTGTTGCTGCTGCTGCTGCTGCAGGGACTGAGAATTGGATGGATTAGATGTTGGTCCCGAAGAACGACCAGAACCAGGCACAAGATTAAGATTCCGAGCTGAGCTATCAACAACATTGGTCTCAGCCAGATCTCTTGAAAAGGCAATGGACTGTCCCATTGATGGTGCAGACGCTCTTGAAGCCATGGCCTTCCTTTCTTCATGTACATTTGCAGTCTCACTTGCCCCGACTTTCCCATCCTCTGACCCATTGCGATAGCTATTCTTCTTCTGCTGTGCTGCTTGTGCAGCTTGAGCTGCTGCTGCCATTATCTGATAATTATGCCTCGCAGCTTCTGGAAGGTTTTGGAAAATAGAATGATTCTGTGCCATCGAAGAAATGTCAAGACCAGGAGCAGTGGCACCATTCATGGATGCAAAGGACATAGGAAACGTGGGAGCGAGAGTCTCCATCCCACCCTTCATGGCTTGTTGCTGTTGCTTCTTGTCACCATTACTCGAACCGCTACTTCCCCCCATGGAAGAAGTTGGAGCCATGAACGCAAAGTTCGAATGGAAGGGCATGGCAAAATTCTGGTTATAGACATTCATGTTTGGCCTGGTACGGCTGTCAGCTGTGGATGGACTATCCTCACCGCCCATTTCACTAGTAGGCCGGCCTTTACCAGATTGGAAATTCTGCATGCTTGGATTTGTTGCAAGGCCATTGGTAGCGGTTCCTTGAGGCCTCTGCTGTAGATTCTGCAGATGCTTCTGGGAAGAAGAGGAAGCAGTAGATAGACTCGGATTTTGAAGAGACTGTTGCTGCATTTGCATGGCCTGCGGAGCTGTCGCAGATGCACCTGACGTCTGCTGGGGTAACTGCGAAGGATGGAGCATCTGGGAGGAGTAGAACGACCCATTGAAGAATGACATAGCCTGAGGATGAGACCCCCTGAAAGGCGGAGCTCCCCCCATATGTGCAGTCATCGGGAAGGGGTATGCACCATTCCCCAGAATTGCCATAAATTGGCCCTCATTCCCACCCATATTTGGATAACTAAAGCTCATTGCTGGGGCGGCAGCTGAAGAACCAGACATTGGAGCTGAACTTGATGTTGAGGTAGTATTTCCAGTAGCAGATGGAGATTTTGCCGAACTTGGACGAGCAGATGCTGCCGCCGCGGCTGCAGCTGCGGCAGCTGCCTGTTGTTGACCCAATTGAGGGAAGAAAATAGCAGGTGGAGGCTGAAAATGAGAGGATGAGGAAACTCATCAATTAGAAGAAAAAAAAATTGGAAAATCAACTACTTGCACATTTTAATATTCTTCTTGTTACCATCCAATAACTAATACCGCAAGTTAAGTTACAAGTTGTCCTTTAAGAAAACCAATTCAGGATAAAACAACCATTTGAAAAACAGGACAAGAAATTAGACATACCAAAAGGTTACCAGGGACGGCTCCTGGAGGTAAGCTCTGTGGAAGCAAGAACTGTTGCTTCTTCTGTGCGCCATCAGCTGCATTGGCTGGTTTATCCTTAGATGGTGCCGGCTGACCAGGAAAGAATGCAAACGCCTGGCTTTTATCTTGAGAGGAATTCACAAACCCTCTGCTAGCAGCAGCATGCAAGTCTGCTGAAGAAGGAACCATATTGAGATTGTAAGGCTTGGCACCGAACAGCGGGGAAGACCCTGCTGCTGCTGCCGCCATTGCAGCCGCAGACCAGTAAGGATTCATCTTAACAGCCTGCTGGTGTAGAGATACGCTCTTCGCAATGTGGCAATGGGTGGCACACCTCTTTGGCTTTGGCTGAGAGAAGATGAAAGGCGGTGCCTGCCAACATTATAATTCCACATTGTAACCCCCACGACATGAAACCCAAGAGGCAATGACAAGGAAAACAGACTGTGAAAGGAGCAATACCTGAATTGGTGCAGGAGCCATGGCGGTGCCATCCATTGATACAACTCCTTGCAAAGGTGCCACATATCTGCTCAATCAACACCAATGTTACTGTCTGCTGCTTTTATAAACAGATAATGGCAACTAAAGGAAGATGAAAATCAATTGGATCGTACCCCATAGGTGAAAGGCCTCCTGGCCAGCCTGGCGGCATTGACATTGTAGGCATTGAGCTCGTTTGTCCTGCAAAAATCATCCCCCCATCAAGATTAAATCCAGGACCACTCCAACGCCTCGAACAAACCCCGAAACCAATTAATACAATTTACAAGCAAACTTACCACCAATAGGTTTGCAGTCCATTTGAGCTTCATCTTTGGTGAGCTTAAGCGGTTGTTGCTGATGCTGATGCTGATGCTGCTTTGGAAGTTGTGAACTCAACTTGTGGTCATTCACACTAGAAGAAGGGCAAGGCTGCTTTTCAACATCAAGCTGCTGCTGGTGCAGATCATTCCTGTGCTGATGTTGCTCCTTGGTACTGTTGAGAATCAGTTTAAGTGCCTCAACATCAGCACCACCCTTGGCCTTATTGGAATTAATATTAATATTAATATTAGTTTCCCCTGCTCCTGCTGATGATACTGATACTGTTGTTGTAGGTGCATTAAATTCCACGCCTCTCACCTTCTCATCTTCTTCTTCACTTGCCTTGCCCACCTTCACTGTTTCCTGTCAATAATCACAAGACCCAAGATTGAATTTTTATATTTAATCATCACATCATAGGACACATCACACACCCACCGAACTAAATAATTGACCCAGTCAAATTATTATATTACCATCATCATACATATACATACATAAACAATAAAATAAAATAAAATAAAGCAGACACTAAAGATGAGAAGCAGGATTAGTACATGACTATGACACAATCACACAACCCACCACATCATCATCACACTTACCAAAAACAAATCGTACAAACCACCCAAAAACAAAGTTTCATTCAGATCATTCAACCCCAAAACCAAAACCAAAACCCCCCATTTTCATCTTCATTCAATAAAATAAAATAAAAGGAACCAAATCATTAAATTATTGAAAAGCAGCAAAACAAAAGTGTGGGCCCCCACAACACTCACCGCCTCCCTATCCGTGACCATAGACTTGTCATCTCCTCCCATTATCATCTCCTCTCCATCTCCCCCTTCCCCTTCCCTCTCCGGTGACCCTTCCGGCGATGCCTGCACAAAAATTAAAAAATAAATTAAAATCAAAATCTGACCAATACCCACTTTTCCAAAAATGGTAAAAATCACAAATTACTTAAAAAAAGGCATAAAATTAAACAGATCCTCACCATTAGATCGAACTTGAACTTGCTATGATTATCCTCCCTATGATGATTCTTCACATTTCTGCATGAATTAACAAACACCCATCAACATATTGTTATTAAAAAGACAGAATAAAGTGCAAAGAAGAGAATTTTAGGGACACTGACGATTTAATAGATGCTGTAGCTGTTGATTCAATCCGATCATGATCATTGGATTCCAACTTAAGCGAAGCTTCCTCCATCACTTTAGCTCCTCTTCCTGATTCCTCCTCCACGGGTCTCGGTCTCGTCCTCGAAACGACACCGTTTTCCACCACACCTTTACTCTTCTGCTGCTGATGATGTTGATCATTCGAATTCACCAAATCCCCATTTTCCATACTCTTATCTTCCAACTTTGAAGCAACACCAGCAGCTTGATCTCTATCATTGGGGCTCACCTTTGCTGATGGCACCGCCTCTTCTGGGTACGGTCTTGGCCTCTTCCTCTTCGGCGCTGCAAATTACACCACCAAAATCAGTCAGTCCAACTGTGATTTTACAAGGACAGAGAGAGAGGGGAGTAGAGGTGAGGTGAGCTTACCGACGATGGTGAGGGAATTGGAGCTAGGAGCAGAGATCGGGGATTTGGAGTCTGGTTTGGCTGAGTCACTGGCAGGAACCTCAGCTGCCGACGACGGTTTCGATGTCGAAGCCACCGGGGCGTGAGATTGCCTCATCAGACCATACAGAACCTCCGCTACCTCAATTTCTATCTCTTCTTGGATCGACGGTGATGATGATTTCGCACTCATACTTGTCGTCGTTGTCGCTGCTGTTATTGGCGTTGTCGACTTCGGTGGCTTCAGCTTCGGCCCCCCACTCGCCCTCTGCACACAATCACATCACAAAAATCATCAGTACCCAAAATCACAAATTAACCCCAATAAAAAAAGGGAAATGAAAATGAATTAAAGACACTGACAATTTTCTTCAGCTTCATATTGGAGGAAGATGGCGCAGGTGAAGGTGACATGGGTGGCCCTTGAACATGAGACGGCGAAGGCGAGGACGAGGGTATATTCGTAATTCCACCACTACCACCTCCTCCTGCTGCCCTCACTGGAGACGAAGAAGCTTGTCGAAGAAGCTGCTCTGCTCCTCCTCCACCAATCACCGCACTTCCACTCCACTCATGCGACCGCTTCGTCGACGCTGCAAAAACCAAAATACAATAAAATAATCAAAATCTTTAATCCTTTCCTTTCCCATATTTATCTCTTCACCCAAAAACCACAAACCTCACCTGAGCGGGCCTTTCGAGGGACGGAAACACCGATCATCTCATCAGGGGCTTTCCAAGTGGGGGCCACAGGAGAAGACCGAAACATCTTTGTAGGAGGTGGGTAGCTTTTTCGATGACTAGTCAAACTTGACGACGTTGACGGTAACGGCGCTGGATTTGTACTTGACGGCGGAGGTAACGGAGGATAACGAACATGTGTACTATTATTATTACTAATATTATTATTCATAGTTGTTGTTGATGAAGTATTGTTAGTTGTGGTTGTGGCGTTATCCTCGTCGTCATCTTCTTCCTCCTCATCATTAACGCTTTCCTCCGACGTTTCATCGTTATGATGATGATGATGATTGTGGCTATGTGGGTGGTGGTCTCTATCGCCACGTCGTCGTTTTGTTCTGTTGTTTAGTCTATCTCTGGGGTGCTCTCCTCTACTGCTACTAATAACATCTCTGTTGTTGTGGTGGTGGACTTCTCTCTCTCTCATCATCATCTCCCGATCTCGCTCTTTCTTCACCGTCCGATCTCGTAGCCTCACCGTCTCGTTCATTTCCATCCCCCCTTCATCCTCTGCACAATCAACAAACAAACCAAAACAAAAAAAAAAAGGTCAGTGAAAATGAAACAAAACCCATTAACAAAACGACGTCGTATAGGGAGATCTGTACCTGGAGAGTCTCTTAAACTGCCAGGTGTGGAAGTACGGTGGCGGCGCCGAGGTAAGCCGTTACTTAGAGCCATAGCCGCCGCTCTTCTAGCCTCTCTGTTTCTGTCCATCATTTTCTTTTTATTAATTAATTAATAATAGTTCTAATCAATCTCTCTTTTATATTTATTATTTACTCTCAGTAATCTCTCATGACTTTACTTGTTCAGAGAACTAGTAGTAGTAGTAAGAGCAGTATGTATACTCCGTTCTCTCTCTTCCTCACCTCACCTCTTTTTCGAGTGAATGAAATGAAATGTGTGTGTGTGTGTGATGTGTTGTCCTCTTTTTTCTGCTATATCTAATCTTCTTCCTTTTTTCGGGTATACTATCATATTATAATAATATTTATTTCTTATTTTATTTTATTGTTTAGTTTTTTTTTATTATTTTCTGCCTAACCCACCCTCTCCGCACCCCTACGCCTCGTGGATGGTCAAGATCTGTCCAATCTATGACCCTTTCTCAAATCTCAACCCTCCATTTACATCCCCATCCTACATGGCGAAATCCCAACCTTCCATTTAAAACCTACCTCCACGTGGCAAGACTATCTTTTTTCTTCTCTCATAAGGTTTGTTTGTTTTTCCTCGTCTCACTAACTAACAAGAAACAAACAACCCAACCCAAACCCATTTGGCTTTATTTAATTGTTTTTTGAGAGCAGCAGATTTGGTAAATAATTACTGTGACTGGGAACTGGGAATAGCCGGTTGGCGTAAAATGAGCGAAACACTAGGAATTGGAATCTATACAGGCTAGAAAATATCCTTCCCTTTTCTGCTTCCGGTCATATTTCCTTTCTTTTTTATTTTCTCCCTTTTTTGATTTTTTACCACTACATATAAAAAAAGGAAATAATAACACAAAAACGGTAGTGCAAGTATAAATTTGTCCCTGAATTAACGCGTGAGGGCCCACCACCCAGTACCCAGATGATGCTTTTTTTTCTCAGTGCCCTGTCCCCAATTCCGACGGCTTAGATCTAGCCTCACCCTAGTCTTCAGGACTCTCTTGTACCGTCCGATCGTCGTACGCTTACGTGGCACTGCCGCTTTTTTTATTTGCTTTTCTTCCCTTTTTTATTCCCTGAATTAATAAACTAATCCTCCCAGATAAAAACCTTGCCTACCTGGCACTCATTTTAGCCATCGATCTTGTCTAATCCAACGGTGGTCATACACTCGTGTCACGGAAGTTCCGAGAAGGATGGGACCTACTATTCAGCCCTTTCGAGTTTTGCCGATCTATCTACATACAGAAATTAATAAAAGAGAGAAAATAATTGTTTTTACTTTTTAATCTGCCTGGCCTACAATCACGTTCGTGGGGGGATGTGGCAGCATTGGGATGACGTGTACAAAGGGGTCCGCAGTGCTTTCTCTCTCCTCTTCTCAAGAGAAAAGCGACCAAACCGAAAATACTCTCTTTTTTTACATTTTCTTTTTTGATTATTACGAGTAGTATTATTTCACTGGTTGTTTTCGGAAAGGACAAAATCAGTAGCTATATAAAAATCAATCAAACCCCAAATATAACAAAAGTCAAAAATTTACAGCAGAGTGAAAGATTATTGATTATTCCATTTACTGTATGTACTAGACCTTCCAAAATTAAATGCCCATGCTTGTGCTTGCTATTTCACACGCGCGGCTTATGCACATTTGTTCACACCTCCCCCAGCAAAAGTGGAAAACAGTAATGTCCCACGGTTACTATTCTAGGCTCTGTTTTTTTACCACTTGAAATACATTTAATTGAAATTGGAATATTAATTATGAGCTGCAAATAAGTAAATACAATTAATTAAAATGAGCAGAATTGCAATTGTTGGACAATACTTTAAAGAAGACTTTAAATAAAGACCTTGTAGGATAAAGTGAAAAGGCCTAATTAGTGATTTGAATTCATCAACTTTTAATGAGCTGGGATACGACCAATAGAGCTGATGTTGTTGTTGTTACTTCATCAACTTTTACCTATAAGGCCATGTCTGGATTGTCTGAAATGATTTAGGGGGGAATGAATTAGGAGTAATGAATTACTTATGGAATCATTGCAGCAGGAAGTATTATTGGAGTATTAATTATTTCAGTTTGGATGGACAGAGGATTTAGGGAGATTGAGATTTTCAGTTAGGGGAGGGGGGCTTGCAGGAAGGAGAGAGAAAGGGAGTGGAAGTGGAATGGGATTGAATACACTGGGATGAGGGGGAGGAACAATTACTGCCCTTTGAGGAGGAATAATTACATGAGAGATAATTAGGGGATTACCAAACTATTGAAATGGGTTGTATTCATTACTCCAGTAAATTTTACCCCCTTATTCCCCACAATTCAGGCAAGCCCTAACTGTTAATACTATTATATAAGGAGTATGGGTAAAATTTCGCCTAAATTTGTAAAATAGTTTAGTTAAGATCGTTCGTGATTTATTAGTTTATAAAAAATAAATTATATAAATAAATATGAACAATCGAGATTGAAGTGTAATACTTAGATGTATTATTGGGACACCAAATATTGCTGGATGCAACAACAGCTCAGTATAATTCCATCTCGGATGGGTTGTAACACCAATTTTTTGCTAGATAAAGGGTGCGTTTGGGGTTGAGGTTGGAGTGCTTTAAAAGTACTTTCGGCAGCACTTTTATTTTTTGGGGTGTTTGGTAGTTTTTTCAAAAGTGCTTTGAATAAAAGCACTTTCCAAAAATAAGATTTGAAAGCTGTTTTTTCACCTCACTTATTCCACAACTGTAGGCGAAAGCACTTTCAGCCACAGCTGCAGCACTTCACAACTACAGCACAGCACTTGACAGCAACCTCAAACTCACCCAAAATCTATAAAAGCTATTTACTTAACAATGTATTAATGAATTTTCAATCATTTCTAAGTTGCTCTACTTTTTTAGTAAATTATGATTTGATATCATCTAAGAAGTTGAATAGTGCAGTTAAATCCGAATAAGAAAATATACAGTGTAACAGTAGATCGTACTCTGATTTTGTTTATAAAGAGTGACGTGTTAAAATTGAGGTCCGACACGTCTAGGTGAAGTGCTTGTGCATCTAGCCATCTAGGTCTGATTCGACGCCTTGGATCTCGTCATTGGCTAAAATGGGTTCACTTCAAAATTCTTTCCCCCTAGCTTTTTTATCTCATTTTTATTTTATTTTATTTTCTAAAGTTGGAAGGTTGTGTTCAATTGTTTATCTCCAAATCATTCGTCTTTTGGCCTTTTAAATAGTAGTGTATCTTTTTTGGCCATGTCATAAGCCATGACCTTAGGGGAGGAATGTTCACTTTCTTGTGGTGAAAAATATGGATTTACAAATCAAAAAGAACATCTGACGTGATTTTCTACCATCTTTTTCAATTCTTAGTGGCTTTTTGATATCCCCTTTTCAGAACAAAAAACGTCAAGCTATTCAAAAATTTCTTTTCATAGATAAATGCCGTTAGTAAAATTGTGACATTTTAACAAAAAATTTACTGTAGGCTTAAGGGTCTGTTCTGCAAACCTTACTAAAACTGATTAGTTAGTTTAAACTGAAGTTGAAGCTAATAAATAATCTAACTAGAGTGTTCGGATGAAGTAGATGAAGTTAAAGCTGATGAATGTAAAATGACATAAGAGGACAATTATAATTGTTAATTATAAAAGATAATATTTTCAGTAGGGGTAATATTGTAATATAGAAAACTTATTGATAGAAGATTATTTGATAAGGTAGTTTATACAGTTTACCAAATAAGCTAACTTATTTGATAAGCTATCTCTATAAGTTGACAAAACGAACACAACTTAGCTTATTTGTAAAAATTAAGCTTATCTTATAAGGTGAGTTTAAGATTATTGAATAAGATTCCAATAAGCTGCGAAACGAATATGGCCTAAATAGTTTTTTCAGAAGGCTTGTATACTTTTGAACTGTTAATTAATCAAATAATTTAGGCTCTATTTTGTTCAACTTATTTGTTGCAATTCAGTTAAGTTCAGTTTTTTCAGTTAAGTTAAGTTCAGTTCAGTTCAGTTTGTTCCAGTTAAGTTCAGTTTTTTTCAGTTGAGTTCTGTTTTTTCCATTTAACTGTTTAGTTATATTTACACTATAATTCATTCCAGTTCAGTTAAGTTCAGTTTAAGTTCAATTAAGTTCAGTTTTTTTCAGTTAAGTTCAAATTTTTTAAGTTAAATTCAGTACAGTTAAGCTTTCAACCATCTGAACAAAACAAAGCCTAATTAATCTTTTGAAAATATCACTAATAAACTTACTTCAGATAATGTTTCTCAAGTTCTACTTAACTACGTATATTTTATAAAAAAAATGATCCTAATTATTTGTACCATGTAATGTAATACCATAATAACCTAATTTACTAAATTTAATAATATACAAAAACGTGTGTGCACCCATTTCACATATACAGCCATTTTTAATGAAGTCATTGATGACCAGAATACGTTGACTAATCAAAGCTAATGACCCCTTTTTTATACTCCCTCCGTCCCTTATTAAGTGTCCTTTTTGGTGAATATTTTTGTCGTCCCAAAATTATATCCACTTTAACTACCATTCTAAGTTAATTTTCATTAATACCCCTAGTATTTATTATGTTTTTAAACTGTAAAAGTATGAACTCAAACTTAATTAGGGGCAAAGTTGGGAAAATATTACTTTTTGTTGATTACAATGGTCAATAAATGATGTTTTCTTAATATGTGTGATTTGGGTAAAAATGACACTTAATTGGGGATAGAGGGAGTAATGAAGAGTATCTTCTTTTCAACTGAATTTAACTAAAGTAAATTGAACAATACTTAATTGAAATAAAGTGAACTAAACTAAGCTCTTTGATTAATTGTTTTGACCCACAATTATTTAATTAAACCCTATCAATATTGGTCTCCTTTGAAAGTACTTAGTGAGACCTTCCTAATACAACAACAACAACAACAACAACAACAACAACAACAACAACAATCTTAGCTTAATCCCATCTAAGATGGGGTACTGAGGGAGTCTAATGTACGCAGTCTGATGTAGTATGACCTTCCTAATGATATACAAAAAATTACAAATTAACTAAAAAAATTAGAAGTTATAGAGGATAGGTCCCAATGACCCCGTCTCATATTTGAAACATGTGCATACTAATTTTTCTATGGAGTACATATAGCAAAATGGCTACAAAACCTTCCAACACTTATTATTTTTAGTGAAGTTATTGGAAGTCAATACTTGAAGTCACTCTCGGAAACAACCTCTCTGTTTAAAATAGGGGTAAGGTTGCGTACATCATTACCCCCGAGCACCCCCGTTGAATGGAGATTTACACTCAGTTGTTGTTGTTGTTATTGTTGTTGCATATATACTAATTATCCTCTTCAAATAACAAATCAAAGTAAATTGAATATGATCTCTTGATTTCTTTGTATAATTAGGAATTGTTTTTCAAACGAATGAGTTATTCTTAAAAAATCTATAATATATAATGAATAAATGTATATATATAAATGAGGCATTTTTCTTGAACTCGCAGCGCCCCATCTAAGATTACTAATAAATAAAAATTAAGTTTAAGTGGATATTATAAAGAAAATAAATTAGGATAAGAGAGATAAGAAAAGATAGAGATTGAGATCTACTAAACTAGTGAAATACTTTTAATTATCCAACTGCATTTAACTCTTAATATAAAAACATGTTATCTTTATGATCATTTGTAACATATTAGTTGAGATCCAAATAAGATTTCACATACTATTTTGTTATAACCAAACATAAAACTTTTTTAAAAATCTTTAAAGTTTGAAAATAATATAAACCTCTGTGACATGATTTTTTTTTTAATGTTTACGTTATTATTAAGTAATTACATGTGGGTTAGTCTTAACTGAGAGTAGCCAAAACAATTTTTTTGTAAGACTTATAATAATGATAAGGATTAATTAAGCCCAAAGACGATACTTTAGACGATAAAGTTTCGAGTACAAACCAAAAAAAAATCAATCTATAGGAATACAATTATCTAAATGTTAATTATACTAAATTAATTATTAAAGTGAATATTGTTTTCTTCTTTTAATGTAAATACTTATGTGGTGTAGTTCAAATGTACCTCCACTAAAACTAAGGAGAAATTATCTAAGTTTAAGGTCAATTGAATGAACATCTTTGGAACTTTTTTTAGGGTGTTTTAAGTTGGTTGAAGCCCATCTATTCAACTATTTCATATTATTCCCTTTCTAGTTCATTATATTTCAACTTGGAAAACATCATAATTTATTTTTTAGAGACCTCAAATAACAAATAAATATACATTTAATAAGTTGGCTTAATTTTGTTAATTATTTTAAAAACAGATTGAGATCAACCATTTTAAATAAAATTTATTACATTTTTTTGTAGATTGTTTTTTTTTGTAGATTGTTGATCGCGCATCTTAAGATTTTGTACGTGAATATCTCAAAATTCTTAGAGATGGTAAACGGTTAATCATGCTAAATTAATAATTAAAGTGAAAGAATATTGTTTCTTTTTATTATGTAAATACTTAGGTGGTGTAATTCAAATGTACCCTACTATGACAAAAAGAAATCAAAGCTAACCTACAAATTTTGAGACTCCTTTGGATAATGGAACCTATGTAATTGTAGGTCACTTAATGGTCCTTTATTATACTCGGAGCCTCGGTCATCTTAGTCGAATTGTGCCATTGAGGTAGTTTTGAACAAATTATGTAACATCCTACTAATGAGGGCGGGGATTATCTACGGTCTAGCCTTATGTCCTAACAGACGACCACATGTCATTCAAACGAGTGTGTTAACTCACTTGTACCCTTGAAATGACTTCTAAAGAAATCATCCATCCGAACACCACCACACATTTAGCGCGTACAAATGTCATGTACTTTAGAGATAAGTTCCCTCAAAATAAGGTACACCTTAGTGATCTAGATAGTCATGTCTGTCATCCTTAAAGGCTCAAATTTGACGGGTATACAATCACTAGTACTAAAAAAGCGCAACATAGTTATGGTGACATGCTTATTTAATTTACTGACCTATCAAGAGCCATAAAACCATCTAAGTTATGCAACTATTGAATATACAATTCTTAATATTTGCCATGTCAACAACATGATAGGATTGCTCTTATACTATTTGTAATAACCCCGCCCTCTACGACAGAAGTCATTAAATGTCGTTCAAGTGAGTCTTTTCCTCCAAGTGAGTTTTTTTCTTCAAGCGGATTTTGGCCTCACTCACTCACTCCGTGCAATTGACTTCTCACGAGGCCAGCAATCACAACACTATCGAACTAGTGGCACGCTTAACCGTAAACTACTTTAAGATATAATTTTCCTCAAAGGGGGTGGTATAGTTAGTCATATCAATCCTTTTAAACGACTCAAAATTAAGTGGGTATTTTTGAATTTGGATAAGAAATGAATTTTATACGATTTTTTAAAGGTCATAAACGGGGAAAATCGGGAAAAATAGCAAACCTTGTCAAAAAATGATGAAACTTTGTGGAAAATTATGAAATAATATGGGGAACATGTGGTATGATTTTTGGGACGACAGAATTCCGGGAAGCTGGGGTTTTTCCGACATGCCCAACGTTAGTGCCTGCGTCACAACGTTAGTCGAATTTTTTCCGGTTTCGATGGGCACTTGAGTGCATTTGGCCTTGAAACCACATCACAAGGGCCTTATTTGGTCTAATGGAACACATTATGGAAAAATATTCGAGAAAGGAAGACATTCACTTCCCTTAAATAATTTTCCTTTTTTATTTGTGAGACCGGCCTCCTTCATCGTAAATGAGGATTTTCCTTCGAGTGCTAAAGCCTTTATTGTTTGTTTTGAAAAGTTCAGCGGAAAATAACAATGATCATGTTGTTTTTGGTTTCTAATAATTGATTCAAAATTTATCGCGTTGAACTTGACTGAGGTGGACTAAAACTTGTGTTTAATTTTTTTGAAACTCAATTACTTTTCAAAATAACTATGATTGATCTTATTGTCATAACTTCTATAAAAAGGTTACAAGCTGAAGTGAATAGAACTAACAACTGGAAGTTAGAAGTTATTGTAAACAAAAGGTCATATATACATGCCGAAAATTACTAATCCGTCATATAATAGATAAATAAATAACATCAATGAGAGAATTAATTAAGGTGGTGAAGCATAAGGAATAAAAGGGGACAAAGAAGTTTTCATAAAAGGTTTAATGTGGGTCCTTCTGGAAACAATATCCCGATTAAAGTCTGCGTATATTTGACCTCTTCACCCCACCTGAGATGAGATATTACTGAGTTGTTGGTATTGTTGGAATACTTAAATCGTACACCCGGGCGAATCTTGCTCCGTACACCCTCTTTGTTTATTTCTCTTATTTTAGGCCCAATACTTCACAAAAAATAATCGGGCAATCTTTAGTTATTTAGCGGTTGTTATTGTAACTTTGTAAGCATAAGGATTCGCCGAATTGACAATTTGGTCAATTTTGTGACCTATAATGGACATTTTGGTTAAAAAAGTTACAATCTGGACATTATGGTCAATGTTGTAACTTTGTATAGACAGTATGATTGATTTTGTAGCTTTGGATGGACAATATGGTTAATTTTGTTATTTTGGGTAGACAAACTCATCTAATTGTTACAAATGCGTAATAAAAATATAAGAAAATTGTCTTTTATATTCATGGGTTTTCTTTCTAAAAAATAAAAAAGGATAATAACTAACCAAAAAGGCAATATATTTCATTTTTGAAAAAGGAACTTTACAAAAGAACTACAAATAGAAAATTTATTAGAAATGAAAATTTCATCAAAAAATTCATTTTAAAGTTTACTTATATTTCAAAGCTCCTCAAAATTAATATTTTATTTTTTCTAAGTTATGTGGCTTTTTCTTTTTATAAATTTCCAACTTAACTTAATAATTTTTCGTAGTTCTTTTCGAAAGAGCCTTGTAAAAGAATGAAATGTTTTCCCATTTTGTTAATTACCTTTTATGTTTAAAAAACCGCAGAAATAAATTTAAATGAAAAAAAGATTATTTAGTAACAAAGAACATCCTTAAAAATAAAAAAAGTTTACTTTCTTATATTTTTATTGTAAACTTATAATATTTTGATGAGTTTGTCTATACGAAGAGATAAAATTAATCAAATTGTCTATGTAAAGCTATAAAATTAACAATAATGTCCATCCAAAGCTACAAAATTAACCATAACATTGTAACTTTTTTTAATCAAAATGTCTATTATAGGTCACCAAATTGACCAAATTGTCGATTCGGGGCATAAAGTTTACATCATCTTGATCTGTCCATAAAAAAACAACAAGTCTTTGATACACCGTGTGCACCGGTACACCTTCTGAATTTATAACTAATTATCAATGGACTGACTAATAACATTAAACATGTAACTAATGATATGTATCTAAGAATTGGAGTAAAAAAAAACCAGCATATATATCCTCAAAAACACTAGAAAGTGATCTGCAACACACCGCCTCAAACCCGTTTACTTTTTCCACTGCCGCAAAATGAATACTTCAACTCTTTTCTCTCCTTCCTCCTCTGTCCTCTCGTCTAGGCCGAGATCAGACCAGCAACGCACCGCCTCAAACTACACATCTCCACAAAATTGATCCCCACCAGGCCATCACTACCTATCCACGGGCAACACCCACACGACTACACGAGAATGAAGCGCATGCAGTGCAACACCAAAACCCACCACCAGTAGCCGACCCCACTCATCTCCCAGCGGCCAGCCTCACCTGATTGAATCTCCAGAACAGTTGAGGAAAAAAGAAGAAATGAAATACGAAATCACAAAAAAAAAAGAAGAAGAAGAAAAAAGGCTAGTCAGCAACCCTTTTATGTCCTTTCATAGTGAATTGAATCACTTACAGTAATAGCAAACGTCCATTGATTTTTTTTTTTTTTTTGAGGGGACGTCCATTGAATTTAGATTGGGCTTCAATTGTTTTTTTGTAATGGGTGTATATACATTATTAAGGGGCAATATTGGAAAAAAAGTGTTGCACATTACTTTACCCTGTTATGAAAGGATACGAAACATAACGTTTGGTTTTTGTGTATCCATTGTTGGCCAGCCCAAGCCCAACTATTGTAAACGCATAGTGGGCTTTCCCGCCATTTCCACATTCACCACATTTATAGCTTTAGCGGGAACTCACTTATCTCTCCATCTCCATTTCCCCAAACCAAACAAGATGAGCGCTCTAGCAGTCGACGCAGAAATACACCAACCCAAACGGCACAAACCCGAAACCGAAACAAACCCACGAGAATATGACCGGATTAGTGACTTTCCTGATGAAATACTTATTCAGATTCTATCTTATGTATCCACTACACAGGCTATTCGGGCTGGTATCTTGTCTAGGCGGTGGCGCGGTCTCTGGGCTTTTGCCACGTGTCTTTCTTTCTCTAGCAATGAGACACCTTTGTATGATGAAGACACTGATGACGATGATGATGATGAGGGTGAGGGTGAGGGTGAGGGTGATGAAGACACAGAAGTGAATGGTGAAAAGGAAGAGAATGAAGATGAACCCAAATTGAATTATCAAGGTATAAGAATAAACTACTACTTTTTTCGTTAATTTCCACTTTTCTTTTTTTTGCGTATATAAATTTGATCAGTAATTAGTGAATTAACATATGCAACTTATATGGTTCTAAAGAAGAAGTGTCTAAAATTTTATACAAATGAGTACGCAAATTATACATATAGAAAAACAGTGCAATTTATCAAAATTTTTAAATGTAGAAAAAATGGTTGAAATTATCATGGTAAAAGTTAACCCAAATAAGTCAAATTAGACGATTAATTGTGGATAGAGGGAGTATATGGTGTCTCTTTTTACTAGTATTGATTTGGTTATGTATGGATGTTTTCGCCGGTATGAAATGAAAAATTTAGTTGAATTGAATTGAATTGCAATGCACTAAATCTAGGCTTTAATACAAATGGATTCCTAGAGTAGGATTAATTAAATTGAAAGAATCTAACTTTCGTATTGAAATGGAAGAGTTAGGACTTACTGAGAGTTTAAGTTCGAAAAAGATTGTCTGATGGAACTTCTGATCATGGGCTTTGATAAATTCAAAATGCTGCAGTGCCGGGTTGTTCTGCCCGTGAGATGCAGGCTAGGCTTTTTTTTTTTTGCTAAACAGCCTAAAGAACTAAAACCCTTCAAGGTGTAGTTATTGTATGATGTGGTGTTTATTCTTTGGATGTTTAGCAACCCAAGTCATTTGCTATTCTCAACAATTTTTTTGTAATGCAATACCTTTCGGTCAGGTTTTAAGTATGTTATACAGCCTTTGTAGACATGTATGATTATGACTTGTGTTGTTGATATTATGATCTAACAGAAGCTATGGAAGAGGTTAATGAAGGAGAACGGAAGCAGGAAGAGGAAAAGGAAAAGGAACAAGTTAGCCAGAAAAATGAAAACAGGACTCGCTTTGTCAACTTTGTGAATAATGTTCTGGCCCTCCGTAAGTCGTCCACTGTCGAGTCTTTCGATATGCATTTCGACTATGTAAAAGAGTATGAGCCAGTGATTACTCAGTGGGTTCGTTATGTGTTTGCAAGGGGAGTGGAAAAGCTGAATCTTGAGCTCAATGCTGAAGTGGAGTTTCTCCGAGGGGATTCTAGTGTTAGAGGGGCCTACATTTTGCCCAAGGAGACTTATTCGGTTGGAACCCTGACCGAGTTGACGCTCTTGTGCTGCCGTGTGGCACCCCAATCGAAAGTGTTCTGGAACTCCCTTAGGAGTCTCACCTTGACTGCCACCTTCATCAAAGAGAGAGGAATTAGATTTATCTTGATGGGTAGCCCTTGTCTGGAAAGCTTAGTATTTGTCAACTGCAGGGGCTTTGGCGTAATAAATACATGGCATGCTAAGAGTCTTAGGAACCTCGAGATCCATGGGTTTGCATATGGTGGACCACATATTCTAGAAGTTTCTGCCCCTGGAGTTGAGTCACTGATCCTATCAGGAGATTTTGGTCTTTCCACTGAATTTGTCAAATGTCGCTTGAAGAGGATTTCGTCTTTGAAGAGTGTTACCCTTGATTTCGAGGGTGAAGCTAACAGGGCTCACAAGGAGGGATATGTCTATGGAAAACATCAACTTATGTTGCTCCGTCTTATCAAACAACTTGTTCATGTTGATCAGCTGCGATTGGGTCACTGGTGCATTAAGGTTTGTCTAGATATTAGCATCTTTTTAGTCTCATTTCCTAAAGATGTGATGTCACTGCTACTTGCTTATTTCTTTAAACAGTGGAAACAAGACTATCTTGCTAAAAACATTATTGTTCAATGTCTTAAAAACAACATACTATCAACACAATCAGCCATTAGAAATACCTCCGAATAGGGTGAAGATATATGGGGACAGGGTACAATCACTTGTTGTAGGAGAAACGTATTTTGTTTATGAGACTGCAATGTACAAGATAAAAGAAAAGCATTTGGTGAACTTGTGAAAATTTTTGTTTCTGAAATTTGATTTCACTTTCTTGCAACAACAAAAGGCATCAGTTAAATGCAAACTTTGAAGGTGAGGGATGTACTAACCAAGCGTTTTCAAGTCCCATGCCACATTAGGCAATCTAATTTTCCCTTTGTTTGAAGTATTATATTCACTCCCTTCCATCAGCTTTTTGAACTAGTAGGAGGCCAAACTTCTGTGACGTCCCAGCTAACAAAGGTGGGGATAATACCTAATAATTCCATCATATCCAAATCAGTAATCTTATTAGTTTGGCCATTGGTTGAATACAGGAGGGTTAAAGAAAAAAAAACACACACATTAAAAAAAAAACCTTTGGTTGGAAGAAGCTGCTGGTAGCTAGCAGCTTCGTGCAGTCAACCTTTTGGCAAGTGCATTTCCTGACATTGACTTTCATTGTTCCCCAGGTTCTCTCCATAAGTAAGATGATGGGAATTCCTTGTCCAACCTCAAACTGGAACTCTTTGAAGCTTGAGAGCTCTCTACATGGATGGGAAATTCATGGTATACATGCCCTGGTTGAGGCCTCACCGAAACTGAACACTTTACTCATTGACACTACTCATATCAGTGAAGTCCAGGTATCTATTTAGTCGACTGCAATCTTGAGTTCTTAAAATTTGCATATTTTTTTTGTAAATGTTCTGTGTTGGAAGTGTGATCCAGTTTTACAAATGAGATTTAACTTTTCACATCACCTGGCTTCCTCATATCTGGGTCGACAAGACCATCACATCTATCTTCCTTGTGTTTTGATTTCTCTGTAAAAAGAGCCTACCAAATTTGGTAGCTTTCTTCCCAATATCATTTGGGTACATGTTGATTAGTTTAGAGAAAAATAAGGAAGAAAATGAAAAATATATAAGCAAGATTATTTGAAAAGCAATCCACACTAGTACAAAATGACG
>ONZK01004304.1:22580-39580 GCA_900322385.1 Pharnaceum exiguum | reverse complement strand
CCCCCCCCCCCCCCCCCCCCCCAAAAAAAAAAAATAAATAATAATAATAATAATAATATATAGTACAGAAATATACTCAATTCAAGAGGTACACATACTATCAATAAGGAGCAGACACAACCTGCAACAGTCATCAATCTTCGTCGTCAAGTGCGGTGAAATCTTCGATGTCACCACCCCTGTCAGTCTCCTTGTTTTGTGATCGAAGTTCATCAATTTCCACAGGCAACAACGCATCACATATGATTCTATTAGCCTCCAATTTTTTAGGACAACCTGAACACAAGTCATTTGTTTGGAAAGGAAAATCAGTAAGACATCCTCAATGCACAAGAGCATAATCACAATACCTTGATAACAGTATACCTGCTACAGGACATTTGATAGCTTTATTCCTCCTCAAATGCTGCATGATTGCCGACTTCTCATAGATGTGCTTACAGTCCAAGCTGCCAAGTGTCAACGCAAATTTTTACGACTTAAACCACAATATCAACTCAGTGAAGTCCAACACATTGACTTGGTGAGGATGATCCAAAAGAAATGATGACTGCACAGCTCATTGATGTCATCTCAAATGATGAAAAAGCAACCAAGAGGGAGCACCAACACCATAAATTACCCAAATACACAAGCCACGATATACAAATAAAAGGAAGTCGGAAAGTCTGCAGGCTACTATCACAAAAAAAAGAAAGAGAAAGAGACAATCACTGAATCTAGAGGGATGGAGGGGGGAAAGGGTAGGATGATCAGAATTATTATAACAACAACCTAAAGTGATCCCGGTCCATGGGGGTCTCAGGGGAGGGGGTATGGGGGTCAAGATGTACGCAATATTTTCCTTGTTTTTTTTTAATAAACAAAAGGGAGGTTGTTTACAAAAGTGACCGTAGATGCATTGCTGCATTGAAGTATTCACTACCCGCAACTTTACTAAAAATAGGAAGTACCAAGGTATGTTTAGCAATTTTGATTTAGGCATGACCAGAAACTCTATCAAACATAAATGAATTAAGTCCATTATTCATCCATCCAACTGCAGTATAAGAAATTAAACAAGATAGTGACACAAAAGTCAATTAAAATGACACAATCAGGAGTATTCAGGACCAAGGCCTGAGACTCGAAATGAAAAACTGTGACACTTAAAGATCAGAGAAACATAACGTAAAAGGACATTTTGCTGCATAAGGTAGAGGTGCATATTTTGCTGCAGACTTATTGCCCCTCCATCCCAACTCCAAAAGAAAGAGAAAGATAAAACAAAATGGTTGGAGAAGCAACAAGCAGACATGTCAAGCTCACTTTTATGCAGGGATCCTAAAGACAGCAGCACTTGTAACACATGAGGATAGAAAGGTTATCATGATAATGACAACTGCATCATATAAGCTGGTAATTGTTTTTACTTGTTCTCCACATTTCAAACTCATGCGAATAAAAAGGATATTCTTGGAACTAGAAACTTTCTTCTCCTCCCTTGGTCATGTACACCTTTTGTCTGACATTGGTAATTTAAGAGACTTGCACAGTTGCACTCAGTTTAATAGTTTTACTACTTGCCAAGTGAGCTCCTCCCATGCTTTTATGGTTGGATGGCAATGGGATTTCCCACGCAAGAGCTGCTGCCAACGTATATCCGGCTCATGACACATGAATGGTGTGATGCTGGTGCCGTAATATTTTTTTATTTTTTGCGGCCAAGTTGAAACTAAGTACAATTCTATGAGACTCCTTAGCATCAGAGTCCCAATCTTCTGATCACGATTATTTGGCCAAATTTATTTTGTTGAGGTTATGGCTCCTTATTTACTTAGTAAATCCCACATTATTTGCCACCTCCAGACAAAATTCTCATGTGCTATTATTGTTTGGAGTTCATATCAACACACACACACCCAACCAAAAAAAAAAAAAAAACAAAGAGTTCCAATTGTATATGAGTTACCAAAAGAAACTAAAATGTAGTTGTTCAACTAGGCCCTTATGTCACTTGTTTGTTTTTTTTTTTTTTTTTGCACTGTTTTCAGCAAAGATCATCCTCGTCAACAACATTTACCAACCACAATGCAATAGAACATATAAGGTCACGTCACAGCCACCAAAACCATTAACAGCTACTCCAATAGCTGAGTTTGCCAAACACATAACCATATCAAAGTAGCATTAATTTTCTCCACGCCTACCTTCAAATTATATACTTCATTATTTTATTTCTCCAGTGACATATTTTCCAACAATGTATGTATGACGCCATTACTTCACTAGCACAGTTGTACTAGGTACAGAGGTACAAATGCAGACAACTCAAATGATACTATAAACCCCGGGTAACATCGATGAATTTCCACATATGAAAATAAACAATACCTGCGCACTGGCTCATCCAATAGAGTGATGGGCTTCCCAGATATTGGGCAAGCTGTATTCAAAAGCCCAACTTCAGTGCTTGTCATCACAATATCTTCCTCCTCATCACCAGGCATTGGCTGGCCTGCATGATGAACTTGCTGCACGAAACACAGCAGCAATAAGATATCTAAACATGCTCTCCATAATTCTCAGTTCCAAAAGTGAGATAACCTAAATATACATTCTTCCTTGAATGTTCCCTACTAGCCCAAATGTAGGAATATTTACTATTACAGAATTATCCTAATCATTCAACCCTAGAATACGGAAATTTGCGCATCCGTAGAAATAGATACAAGATAACTGAGCCTAAAGGAGGATTCAAAAGATAATTCGAACATGTCAAGTTGTCAACAAAGAATTGCAGGTCTCACATATGTCATGGCAATGCAAAAATTAACAATATTTCAAAAATAAAACATACCCAGACAGCTTCATTAAACTGGCGCAGAAGATTAGAATTCGAAGGATTTGAGGAGGAATTGGCCCTGAATTTGGCCGCTTCATCTTCAAATAACTTCTTAAAATCAGTGAACTGCATGGTAAAGAAAACAAAACCTCAATTACTCATATGTGTGGTGAATTGTGAAAAAGCTTTCTAAAATGAGGAAAAACCCGTTTTATATATGAGCCTTCTTGAGAGGGATCATTAATGTTTACTTGAGGGGTCATTAATGACAAACCGAAAGGTCATTATTAACCAGTCTCGTATATGAAACGGGTTCACCCAATTTTTTGTACTCTAAAATTAGGCAAGTGGAAGGAAGGAAGTACCTGTTGACCTGGCAGTGGCTGGTAATTAGTCCTAACTGACTCCATTACACTGGAAAAGCAGACGCATTCTTCTGTCGCATTCACTAACTGTGTAACAGCGTCTTCGAGGGTTTTCACCTGCAGTAATTAATTACAACTACTATTTACTGTACAATGCTAATATGCGGTTAGTTAATAATTTAAAAGAGAAAGAGGGGAAATTGAATAACCTCGTTGGTGCGGTTTGACTTCTCCATTTCAACAGCGATTTCCTTCATTGCAGTGATAGTTTTTCGAATGTCCTGAGTTTAATAATAGTAAACAAAAACTAAACTAGATTAAAATGATAGGGAAAAAAGAAAAGGAAAGGAAATGAAAGGGGGGGTTAAGTTGAGATGAAATAATACGAACGGCGATGAGAGGGTCGGAGGATAGTTCCGCGGCTTTGTTTCTGAGGCGGCTTGAGAAGTCGCCGGCTCGTGCTGCTGACGTAGAGCCCATTCTTTGGGTTTCAGTTTGGGTTTGTAGAGCGCGCCCTTTGGAAGGAAGTGGGGAAGAGGGAAAAACTCAAAACTGAAAAGTGAAGAGTGAAAGTGTAGACTGAACTCTGAAGCGAGGAAGGGGTGAATTGGGAATTTATGTTTTACTGTTTGGGAGTTGGGTGTGTTATGTAACTGATGTTACACGTTCCTCAGCTTGTTATGTAACTGATGTTCTATGTTCCACAGCTTGTTCCTTAGTTATGCTCACTATTCCATAGCTTGTTCCACAGCTAATGTGTTTCATACACAATGAACTTCTTGGCATCCTGTATTTTCTATGAACAAGATTTCTAGGCATAGAACAACAATTAATTATATCAACATTCATATAATTTGTCATTATCAAAACACTATATGTTTCAACAATTTCCCCCTTTTTGATGATGGCAAATAAACATTATAATGTCAATCATAAATATGCCAAGATATGTAATTTATTACTAAATTCAACATAAACAAGTCAAGCACAATATAACAATGAATATCATGGCATGAGAAATATAACTACAAACATTTTATTCTCATTTGTTATCATCAAAACACTTTCATCTCAACAATAACTAATTTAAATTCAAATAATTTGACTCAAAAAATACAATAATATCACTATACCATATAAAAAGCAACTTACCGCAAGAGAATTTTTGTTTTGTAACCGCAGATTTTAGTCGGTGAAGGTTCGATGACTAGGACATCATCGGACTTGTACTCTGCAAACAATGTAAACAACTTCTTCGTCACTTTGTCAAGTTTCTCGGTGGCTTTAGAAGGTCCTTCAATGTCATCCAATTCCTATAAACAAACTCTCACCATCTTCAGCTTGTAACGAGGATCCAATATGGTCGTAATAAAGAAGATAATGTTGTAATCATCCCAATATTTCTCAAATTTTGTCAACATTTCTCTAACCATCAACTCCAACGCTAAGTTACCACAGATTGAATGGCCCTGACATTTCTGAAGTACAAGTTGGCCGTTGAGTATTTTACACCGGACATGGCGGTAGTGATCTCATCAAAGGGATTTAGAAGAGTAGATAACTTGTCCATTTTCACCCACTCTTGATCATTGAGGTTTGGTGGAATTTTTTTATAATTTCTTTCCGCTTTACTCATTCTTAACAATGCCTCACGATAATTTAATGCCATCTCTATCATCTTATAAGTGGACTTCCATCTTTTTGGGCAATCAAGAGACAATCCCTTAGAATAATCAATACCAAATATCTTGGCATACTCCACAAATCTCAACCTTCTAGCCTTCAAACAAGTGACATAGTTAACCAACTTTCTAAACTTTTTCAAGGCAACTGATATGATTTTAATCCCACTTTGTAAAATCAAATTTAAAATGTGTGCACCATACCTACATGAAAATGTACGTTCACCATTACACGGTAATCTAGCATTCAAGAAAGAGACTCAACTAATTGACCGCACATTTGTTCATTGTATTTAGCATTATCCAAAGTCATGGTGAAGATCTTATATTGAATTCCTAACTCTCCAACAACTTCATTATCTTACCATGCACATTGTCGGCATTATGAGGTAGCTCCAAATGACAAAAGTTCAACACTAAACAATACAAGTTCCAATCAACATCAATGTATGCAGTTAAAGAAAGATATCCTTGACCCAAGAAGACGACCACATATCTGAAGTCAAGCAAATTTTCCCAGAAAAACTTTCCAATTCCAATTGTGACTTAAGTCTTCTCCTCTCTTATTTATGAATCTTTAAACACATTGTCTTGGTTGTATTCCTAGAGATTGTCCTACAATCACCATTCAAATATACATGAATATCTCTATTTCCAATATGTTCGGCAAAAGTAAAAGTATATCCATGTCTTATGATTGCGAGTGCCACTTTCTTTTTATAAACATTATGATTAATTCTCTTAGCTACTACTCCATCCTTAGTTATATAAACGGAACCAAGATCATCAGGACGAGAAGAACACTTTTCAGTATGGTGCTTGAAGTTAGAAGTACCATTAGAAGAATCGGTCACTTGCGGGCTTCCATTATAATAGTTGCAAATGGCTTGTGGGATACCATCGATGTACAACTTCCTGTCAAAAATGGTATAGTGCTTCCATATGGGAGAGCCCATCTTCTGTTTCTATTATCCGACGCCGCATCTCCATCAATTGAAGTCGGTGATGAGCAAGAAGAAATTCCTAGACAATAAAACAAAGAATTTGAATTAATAATTAGATAAATAGTGTAATTTAAAGTTATGAGATATACACTAAATAAGATAGTTAATAACTAAAGATTTAATAACTTACCGTCTAACAAAGAACGGGGCGGAGTCACCGAGGTAGAGGTCCACTTAACGGTGATAAGTCCCCAACATGACGTTTCCGTAAATCTTTTTTTGGTGGCATAGTTTAATAACTTCTGAAAAAACAAAAACACACAAACAAATTACAATAAAACTAAAAGCAGAAACACAATTAGAAATTAAGTTAAAAACAAAAACTTAAAACATAATTCTTAAAATGATGGGATAGAAATTATGGGGTTTTATTCGGAAAAGAAAGGGGGGGCTCGGTGGGTCAACCCGAACCCGGACACGTTTTACCCGATATTTTTCGGTTCAATCGGGTTCGGTTATGATTTGGGTTCGGGTCCAATTTCCCGGGTCAAGACCCAAAAAAATCGAGCGAGTCTTCGACTCGAGTTAGTTTTTGACAGGTCTAGCTGCAGACCATCTCTTATTAGTGGACATATAAACATAAAATTACATTCTTCACTTCAGATACAAATATTAACACGTTATACAAAGTAGAGGTCAAAGTCGTCCCCATTTATCAGTGAAAATAAGTTGGAGATTTGAAGGCAGCTTTTGCCTAATTTGTTGTACATTCAATCTACACCATTTAACATATTTTGCCTTCTGTAGGTACATATTTGAAAATGCACCCACGCTCCCCCGGTTCATTCCAAAAAGTGGATTTAGTTCTATCTTCTGTAATGATGCCACATGCTAAAGAATATAGGACCGAAACTTCATACTTATTGTGTCACCTACGAAACCACTTAACTTCACCTCATTTGAATTCCGGTCTAGAGGAATTTTCGGCAACTTTAGGCCGTGCATGACGCTACTGTCTGGAGGTATATGCAAGTAAGACAAAAAAAACCAATAAACCATCTAATAGTGAAAGTTGCCGGATATGGTTGTGTAGATGCAGCCCACCTTGATGGGATAGTTGGCAGTGGTAGTTGCATTCTTTCCCTTATATAGAACTGTGACATGTTTTATAAAGTATAAAGGAAATATGCGATGTAAGGAGATATAGAAAGTATTGTTTATGTTTGAAGTGGGGAGATGGAGAAAAAAGAGTATTTCAGAGGTAGGAGGTAGAAGGTTTAGGTTTTGGGACTTTATTTTCACAACAGCATGAGATGAGAAATGGGGTATGTTAAATTGTATGTACACTGAAATTAAAACAAAAGAAGGTTCTGTAATTTGAATAAGAAATGGGTATTCTTGGGTCGGGTTTAGGTAATTTCGTAGTAATTCAGATCGAACTTTAGGAAGAAGCCAATGAGGATAGGGAATGAACTCGTGGGTATTAATAGGTAATTTTATTGGGTATGAGCCTTTAGTGCATCCTTACTCATTAGCTTGGATGGGTCATTCATTGCCTTTATTGAAGGGGCAGTGTCATTAATGGTGAACTTTTATGTCCCGATCAGTCAATATTCACTGGGTGTCCGCTTAGACAGCAGTGCAATTTTCTATTATTTTTTTTTTGCATTTCCAATGCTCAAAACGACGAGTTTTTGAACCTTTCTCGCTGACATAAACAGCACGCGTCAGGCTATTGAATGAGGGGACGCGCGCATACGCATCATGCGATTGAATGGGGGAAGCGTGCACGCTTAAGGCCATTGAATAGGGGATGCGTGCAAGCGTCAAGCCATTGAATGGGGGGAAATTTTGGCAGACAATTTTGGTGTCACCCATTTATATAAAAAATATATTAAATTTCTAAATTTTTAGGATCTATAAATAAAAATCTCATTCCATATATTTTACTTAGATCACAACATCTGAAATTTATTTTCTTCTAATTTCGTAATTGATAGTTATTTGACTTTATTTTCTTTTATAAAAAAACACATAGCTTAATAAAAATTATGGACCAAACTTCTCCAATTACAAAAATAACTTTCGAGACACTTTTAATGCAAATGAAGAGTTACAAAACGACCTTCAATCTATATCTATACTAATACATAAACCAGAGAGAGAATACTTAAATTTTAGTTTCTACTTTATGATGTGCCGTGCTGTCACTAGTACTCTTAAAATACTGTGTGAAAGGAGTTTCTTCTGTCGGTTTTTTCTTTTTTTTTGAACGTGGAGAGTGGAGACCGCAGAGCAGTTGGTCAGTTACTCAATTGCTTCACGTTTTCACTTTGTTTTTCCCTTTCCACTTTTCATTTAACCAGTCAGTTATCCCTCTTCTCATCCACTTTTTTTATTTTTTATTTAGTGGTGTCCTCCTCTTCTACTCCTTGGCCCTTGTTCTCTCTTCTGTTCATCTTCTACACACTTTTTCTTTGTTTGGATTTTGGTGCAATCAAACATGAAGCATGGAGGAGAGCGAACAAGTGAACCCAAATATGGCTTCTGGTAATTTCTTCTGTCTCCCCTCTTATGTTTCTCTATATTCTCTCACCCGTTTTCTTTTATCCAAATTTGTAGTTATAATCTAGGAATTGGAATTAAATTTCTTGTTTGTTTTAATTTTGTTACAGGGTACAAAAAGTAAGAAACTGGAGGAAGAAACAAGTAAAAAAATTATTTCCGTTTAGTTTTCAATTTTTTGGGTGTATTTTTACAACTCTTTGTCTTCATTGATAGATCATAATTATAATTTCTCGAACCTCCTGGTGCATCGATGATCATCATAATTTATTGGAATTTTTTTCTCCATTTTGCATTTTGACAGTCTTTAACAATGGAGGAATGGCGGTTGTGGAAAGTATTAATTAATAACAAAAGGTAATGATAGGGTGGGCTGATTCGATGAAAGGGAGATAAGTATTTGGAATTTTTCAAATTTCCGCATTGAAGGTACGTTACTACATCACATTTCTTTTCGTTGATTTTTTTCTGTTGTTTTCCGTCTTTCTTTGGATATGACTACTTATGGTTTTTGTATATTAAACCAAACTTGGTAAAATATAGCTTAACAGACAAGTATACATCACAAGTTCACAACACATTGCAGTTCAGTATTCCAGCTGCAAGGCGCACTGATTGCTACTGTACAAATGATTTGATCGTTTCCTCCCATATACATTTTCTTTGAGGGGATTCGTCCCCTGTACATATGTTTAGCGTCTAAGCTGAAATTATCTTTAGTTTAGTATCAATTGTTTAGGGAATAAGAAATAGTATTGAGTTTTGATACTGACATTGGTGACAAAATCATATTTAATTTTGAGTTGTATCGATACTGACGTTGGTGAGAAGAAATGTAACGTTGATTCGTGAACCCTCCAATGTCAAAAAAGTTTAAGACTATAAAATTTTCTTTTTACTTTTTGTAATGGTTACTAAAAATATAATGTCATTTTTATTTAAATGAAATGAATTATAAGTATAACACTACAAAACATGGCATTTTCTATATTATCTGGTTAGATTCCTTTTAACAAATGAATTGTCTTCTAGATTTCACAATCACGCTTAAAAAGCACCAAGAAAAAAATAAAATTAAAAAGTTACCGAATTTTATAATCAACTAATATTATGTAGTAATATCTCAAATTATCTGTCAACATAAATAAATATATCTCATAAATGAATGATTTCTTCTCAATTATGAAATTTGATAACAAACATGATTGTAAGTACTGCTACGAAACTAGTTCTATGCAAAATTGCAACAAATGAAGGGAAATTCTTCTAACTCCAAAACCAGTTCATATACTACTGAATTGAAAGTTCTGCAAGGGCTCGATGGTTGATTAGAAATTTGAGCTCTTATTTGACTCATTTCACTCGCTAATTGTCCCACCGTGTTTCTAGACTTTGAATACTAGCCTTAGTTTATTAGAATATTTTTCAAGATTAGCGGAAGAAAAAGTTAGAGATTTCACTAAATCGTCAACTCACATATTCTGTGATAGATTTTGCACAGGTTGAGAAAAGGAGGATGAATGTTGACCTTTAATTTGGTTAAAACCAGGAGGATTAAAGTTGCTATATTTAGTACCCTGATTTCCCCACTTAAAATTAGGATGATCCCTCCACCCATCCTTATAAGTATTAGAATAAGGGTTATACTTTCTCTGAGGTGGTCCCGGAAAGTTCCCAATCGCATTAGCATGTTGTGTCGCATACAAGGTAGGACAAGAATCGGCGGGATGTCCTACATTCATGCAAATATCGCAAGACTTTACATCCGCGTTAGGACTTAAGAGTTGTGCAACTAAACTTTTGATCAGTAGAAGACACCAATTTGGTTCACCCTTTTAGGGTGTTCTTGTCTAGTTGAAAAGGACTGAGTATTAGAGGCCACATTTTCAATCAAAGCACGAGCTTCAAGAACAGAATTATCAACAAGAGCACCACCATAAGCAACATCTAATATAGATGTCTCAGTAGTTAAAAGACTATTAGTAATTTGGTGATTTGGACAACTAGCACACAATCTTTTAAATCTTTCCCGATATTCATACAAGGTTTCACCATTAAACTGACGAGTTCCGGTTATTTCTTTTCTAATAGTGGCAGTACGAGAAGCGGGGAAGAATTTTCCAAGAAATAATGATTTCATTGTGTCCCATGTAGTCACACAACCAGCAGGCGAATCACATAACCAATCTTTAGCATCACCTTACAAAATAAATGGAAAAACTCGCAATTGAACCACATCGTCATCTATATCATGTGGTTTCACAGTAGTGCACACAATAGCAATTCTTTCACAATGTATATAAGGGTCATCACCACTAGTACCACGAAAAGTAGGTAATAACTGAATAAAACCATAATTTAACTTAAAAGTAGCAGTGACAGCAGGGAAAATAATACACAAAGGTTCATTTTCCATAGTAAGAGCAGCAAGTTCTTTAATAGATTGAACAAGATAGTGTAAGGTATAGGAGCAATCTCACCAAAAAGAAGGTCGAGCGTTAAAGTGTCGTATTCCTTCTCTATCTCCTTTTTAGCTTGTTTCTTATCTTGCTTACGGTCTTGTCTCCTTATATACTTTTCACTCCGAAGTTTGCATATACCACCTTCAAATCAAAAATAAGAAAGAAAATAAGTAACAATATCAATTAAATACGACAAAAATCAAAGAAAACATTTTTTTATATAAGCGTGAATTTTCTCTTAATATAAATAATTTAAATTAGCAAAATATAGTCCCCGACACCGTTGCCAAATTTGTTACACTTGTCGAAGGCCAACAAATTAATAATATATGTTTTTCACTCACTAATTCTTAATTTTGCAAATAGTTCAAGTAAGGGTCGTTTCCATAGAGACTAAATATGATAATTGTGAACTAAAGTATAATTAAAAGAAAATAGGACAGAATAATAAATTTATAAAGCAAACTTAAATGAGGGGTTTTTAATCGGATTTTAAGAATTAACTATTAAACTAAATTCTAACTAGAAACTAAAACTAAACTAAGTTGATAAATCGAGAGTTTTTGTTGTGAAAGGTATAAATGGCAACACCTAGCAATTAACTTATTTTATTGGGACTAATCATCGATCGTATAACTAGCTACTGAATATATTGGCTTGCAGAGTCCCTCGAAAGCAAGCGTAACTCCTTATCTCCCCTTTTATAGTGGTCAAACCCTATGATAGCATACAAGTTTAACTCTAACCTAATTAATTGATTTAACCACGATAGCATGCCGTGAAACTAAGCACTTAGATTGATAAGTTCAGGAAGACTGCACCAAAATTGAACTCTATTATAACAAGAAAACTTTAACTATAATAAAATCCAAATCAATCAATTCACTAACAATAAAATTTGGCCAGAAAGCTGTAACCTTGTTTTACCACTAGTTTGCTATTTAAGTTAATTAATAAAATTAATCAACTTACCAATAGAATTAATCTAGGTGATCAAGCTAAACTAATTTAATATGAATCATAAAATAAAATTGGAATTGATTGAATACTCAACACAAGCTAATTATATAAATTAAGCACAAATCAATATCTCATAACCCCAAATAAATATATTAACTAAATGCTCTAACTAGTAGTAATCTACTCACACATAATTAAGTTGATAGAAAAGAGATAAAATAGATCGAGTTTAGTGTGGCTCATTGAGATCAAGTATTCTTTAAACCCCAGTTGAGTTGCTGCCCAAATCTCGTCCTTCTCCTCGTTGTTGCTTCCCTTTAGTCTGAAGTAGTTGCTGCTGCCTCTTAGGTTGTGCAAAAGGAATGTGTCAGCTGGGTGGTGTTGGTTTGGATTGTGGTTGATGAGTGTGAGGCTACGGTGTATACTGGCTTGGGGCTGTTGGTGAAGGAAGTTACGGGTGATGGGTAATTGATGAAGGGTTGATGATGATGTGTTGGCTGCGAATGAAAGGGGCTGATTCGGTGGGTACTGTGTTACGGAGGCTAGGTGACAAAGGGGGCTAAGGGTGTGAGAATGTGAGATGAAGGCAAGATGTAGGGTATAGGTTGACTTTGGTTTTTGGAGGATTTATGGGTTACGGGGGATTAAGGGGAAACATGATTGATGATGATGAGGCTCTGGTGATGTGTGGGTACGGTGAGGGTTGAAGATGATGGAGTGATTGGGGTAATATTTATATAGGCTAGTTATTTGTAGTGTTAGTAGCGGGTGTAAAGGGGGTTGTAGTATAAAAGGGTTGACTTCAATGTTTCACGAAGGGTAAGAGTTTAGGTAGTTTGTCTCATATGACTTGTACATGGTCTTTGGTGGTTGTAGTTGAATCATGCTTCACGTGCACTTTCCTAAGTGCTTCTCGTGAAAGGTGAAATTTCTTTGTTATCTTTCCTTCATTGAGGCATTAGTATTCTTCCCATATTGTAGTTTCATAAGCTTAGAAAGAGGACTCGTGCAACAAAGAGCCCAAGAAACATGTTCAAATCAGTTCGCATATCTAGTGAAACAACAACTACGCACCAACATTAGCTGCGATTTCAGACATGATCCCGACCTTATCTCTTCAAACTCAAAACATGAAAGTAGTAGAACGCACTCCTAGATTTATAGAACGCCTAGAATCCGCTCCATCCGACTACAAAGAAAAGAGATACAACCTCTGCAAGATCAGTCGACGAAACTGTACAATTTTGCAATTTAAGCTCGAAAATGAACTGAACTTCTCCTAATGTACCTAAAACATAAATGTAACTTAATAAGGTCATTTAGGAACATTTTTTTATCAAAATAACCGGATAATAACGTATAAAAAAATGTATAATTAAGTACTCATCACCTACATTTTCATCTCCACAACTTCGATCACAAAATCCACTATCACAATCATCTTGGAAGTGATTTTTCCTTTCCAAATGCCCAATTTTCTTCTTCTTCTCCAAGAACCCCAATTTTTGAGAAAAATAGCGATACGCATCAAGGAGGTGAAGATGAAGGTTGGGAACAAGTTGGCGGTGGTGGGATAGGTACGTTCATTTCACGTAGTGCAGCTTGGAAACATTAGGAAGGTAATGAAGCTCTTGTTTTCTCTTTCATGACTATCAGCACCGATCCAATATCCAACACTAATCAAAATGAAGGTAAATTGTGGTGTAGGGTGAAAGAGCTATATGATTTGGCAAGAGCGGAAAATCCTAACCTTAGAGATAAAAACATCAAAATGATAAGTAGAAGTTGGTCCAGTATTAGTTATAATATAATGAAATGGGTTGGGGCTTTTCAAGCTGCTTGTAATAGGAGAGCAATGAGTGGTACTAACGATTTTGATGTGATTAAAGAGGCTCATGCGATTTATCGTTCTATTGAAGGTAAGGCTTTTATTTTAATCTAATGTTTGGAAATTAAAAATATATCCTAAGTGGGAGACGATAGTCGGGGAATCCATCGAGCTTCCAATGAAAGATGCTCATAATAGTGGACCTAGCAGTGATTGTGGAAAGAGAGCTAGGACAAAAGAAATGGAAGGAAGTTTTGAGGAATTTGGATCATCTAGCCGTACACAAGATATTAAGGCTGCTAAGATAAAAATGAGGGAAAGAACTTGAAAAATCATCTGCTGATATTGTGATTGATCTGAATGAAAGAATTGAAAATTTAGCAGCTTCCAATTTTTCTAAAGTTAATGTGGATAAAAAAAAGTTGGAAGTTCAAAAACAAAAACTGGAATTGCAACAACGAGAATTTGAAATGAAGAAGGTTCAAGTGATGTGGGATATGTTACAAAAACTCTCGGATAAACCCTGACTAACTGCTGAAGAGGAGAAAATGAAAGACAAGTTAATTATCCAATTAAATGATTTTTATTTTTAATATTGCCCATCCAATCCTTTTAAATTACGATGTTTAGTAGTTAATTTAAATTTTTATGCTTTCTATGTTGTGCATCATAATGGTGGGATATGATGTACTTCAATATTTTATCTTTTTCATTTCATTGTGTTGTACTTCCAAGTTGTCATGTCATTCTTTTGAATTCTTATCACGTGAAGATACTATGCATTGGGTGTGTGCCATAAAATTATTGAACTGACATAACTAACATTTACACAACACTATTATTACTCATCACTTAGCTTGCACAACTGCACAAAGCTGCATTAATAACTTGTGAAGTCACATGTATTTGTACACTTGCACATCTCTTTTATTAGTACACATTTACGCAGTTGCACATCATTACATTATTACACTAGCAAATTCACATGTATTCATACACTTGCAGCAGATCTCTATTATTACATACTTGCACAACTACACACAAATGCATTATTGTACTGATAAACACACATGTATTCATACACTTGCACGACTTTATTATTACACTTGTATAATGACATGAGAAAGTTGTATTACATACATGAACTATTATATGTATGGTATATAATGTACTCGTATGAACCAAATTACATGTACCTGCACAAATCATTTCGAGCGTTTCTAAAACACAATATAAGAAAATGTCATTCACTTCTAACTCTAGCTCTAGTGATAATGCCTAGGAAGAAGTAAATGATATGGATGGTAATCCATGTTTTACAATTTCATGTTCCTAATGTCCCCATTTAATTCTAGAGTGTGTAATACAAATGCTCACAGGGAATATCACGAAAAAGGCGTGAAGAAGCTCATCAACGTCTTTTTAATGACTATTTCTCTGATAATCCAACATATGGTCACATGTTTCGTAAACGCTTCCGAATGGACAAACATGTTCCTCTTCGCATTGTAGAAGCCCTTGAAACCCATGATATCTACTTCACCCAAAGGCGTGTTGCCACGGGTTGGTGTAGATACCGTATTTTGTACGGGGTATTGCCATGCCTAATGACGAAATTCCCCAACCTTATATCCTTTGGTTAGCTTGAAACTCCATTAACATGGATGCACCGGTGCTTGAGAAATTAAATTGAAGTCGATTCCTAAACCCGATCAATTATTAATTATCATTTGGATCGTTAATAATAGCCTAGCCCATCCGATTAATTAGTACTAGCCCAATGGCCTAATTATTAATTAATTAGCTTTATTCAAATCAGCCCACAAAATAAGCCCAATCCACCAAACTTTTCCCCTTTTAATATTTAATCATTTAAATATGCATTTAATTATGTATTTATTTAATAAAATGTTGGTTGGCGAAAAAGCAAACTCTTCTTTTCTTCATATTTCCGGAATATTTAGAGCCTAATACGAGTTTATTAATTGTCTAAAATATAATTAGCAATATTCCGTATAAAAAGGAAAAGGAAAATAAAACCCTGTCGAAATCCACTTCTGGCGCCTGGCGCCAGAACCCGGCATGTAGAGCCAGAGCCTAAGCGGTGGAAACACCAAAACAGAAGCATGATTCTGTACAGAGCCAGAGTCACATTTTCAGAAGCCGGTTCAGGCGCCTAGCGCCAGGGTTGGGCGGTTTCCGCCAGAAGCCTTTCACGTACAAAGTTTATTTTTGGCTCGGATCTTTGTACAATCTTCCTAATATTTACCCTAATCCGGCCATTTCTCATTTCCACTCTTATAAATACCCCCCTCATTTCATTCATTTCAACAACACACAACCATAATATTACTATGCAGAAATTTGCACTCAACTAATCAAACTTCAACCTAAGTCTAAAATCTACTCCTTCAAAGCAATCAAACACTTTAGCATTAGCAATTGAGCATTAAGCAAGGAGCATTTCCAAGACTACGGTTACCCTTTATCAAGCATCGTCCCGCCCCAAACCTTGGAGTTGTCAAGTTAGCTATACGGTAAAGGTCCCGAAGGCAACACCTTTCCCCTTTTATCTTATTTTCTTATATTTTCATTATGTAGACTAGTGATTATAATGCTTGAAATCCACTAACTTGTGTGTGCATGTGAAGGTCCTTTTGGGCATATAGTTAAGAAAAGGCAAGGTAAGGTTTCCGTTCCTAATTTCATTATTAACTAACCCTTTCTCTCCTCACCTATGCTCTAATATGATTTCTTATATCTTGTAATCACTATACCTAAGCATCGGCATGTGGAGGATCGTGGCAAGAGTCATATGGGACCCTATAACTTGACTAATAATAAGTGATCATTAGAATAATAAAATTGATTTATTTTCTTATATGTGTTATTAAACAGAATATGGGTTGCATGCTTAAACTTCGCTAAATTGATAAATATTGCATATGTACAAGACGAGTAATATAGATAAATGCATTAGGTTGTTAAATGAATTGTATGGTTTAGCTATTTATATTGGAATACATCGAACTAGTAGAGGTTTAAATTTCGTTCCAGAATCTTGATCTTTGGTTGTGCAAATAGCTTTTGCCTAAAACCTCATGTTGTTCCTCACGAACAACACGAGAGAATTCAAATGCTTTTTACTATATCTAAATCACCTAATAACAAGATAATATAAAACGGGTTTTCCAATTGTTTTCCTAATATTATGTATATGTATGCGTGCTTAAATAAAATTGGTGGCGACTCTTTTTCAATAGCATGCGCATTCAACTATCTAGCGGGTAGGTCCATGGGTTTACCTAGTCTAAGTGGATTCATTTCCCTTAGATCGGGGCCCCTGTATCTACAAGTGGCGACTCTGCTT
>ONZK01004303.1:19949-51853 GCA_900322385.1 Pharnaceum exiguum | reverse complement strand
TATCAATATTTTATTAATATTTAAACATTTTTTCAATATTTTTTTAAAAAATATTATTATTTTATTATATTTCAATAAATTAAAATTGTAAAATATACATTTATAAATATTTTATTGGACAAACGGGTCGTTTCGTTCGGTTTCGGGTTCAACCCAGATTTTACCGGTTTTTTCGGGTTCGGTCAGTTTCGGGTTCGGTCAAATTTTTCGTGTTCATGACCCAGTTTTTTCGTGTCGGTTTTTCGGGTCATACCGGGTCGGGTAAATTTCTGCCGGGTCTAAGCACAACAGAAGACATCCGAATACTCCGTACAATACAACTACATCGGAACCCCAGTAGCCCCCTTTTCAATTAACCAACCAAAAATATCCATGAAAAAAAAACAACCTCCGAAAATAAACCTCCTTTGGCCTTTTAGGCGGAGAAGTGCCAAATTGGTATTTTAAGTATAGGGCTTGTGCCAAATTGGTATTTTAACAAAATTTTGTGACAAATTGACCTTAAAAGAAAACACTAGGACCAAATATACCCAATTAAGCCCAGATCCTACCGAAGATACCCCGACCCAATTAAAAAAATATTTTCCCAGTTTATTTTATTGTTTTTGTTTAAAATATTCATTTATATCCTATTATTTTATTTATTTTATTTTATTTTCTCTCTTTCTTCACCATAAAATGGTAGGAAAGAGGGAAAAAAAAGAGAAAAGAAAATAAAACAATAAAAAGTAGGATATAAATGATTATTTTAAACAAACAATAAAATAAAATGGAAAAATATTTTTGTATTGCGTCGAGGTATCTCCGGCAGATTCTGGGCTTAATTGGGTATATTTGGTACCAAAATTTTCTTTTAAGGTCAATTTGTCACAAAGTTTTTTTAAAATACCAATTTGGCACAAGTCCTCTACTTAAAATACCAATTTGGCACTTCTCCGGCCTTTTAGCCATTGGATCTGCCTTGCCTTTGACACAACTACGAGTAATGATGAAGAAGAAATTGTGCTTCCTTGTTCGTCATTTGTCTTCCTCCTCTTGTTGTTTCCAAAAGCACAAATATTATTATTATTCATTTCTCACTGCCACTGCCTCAACTCTGCAACAATCCCACTCCCACTTGCTAAACCTCCCCAATCCAAATCCTTACTTTTTTATACCTATATTGCCCTTCTCAACTACAACTGCAACAACCACTTCTACAACTACAAGGAAGCCTGTGTCAATTTATTTTAAGGAAAGGCTGGGCTTTTATGAGGAACAATCTCTGGCTGTTTCCAAAAAGCTCTTACGTCTCAGGCTGGGCGTTGCTAACAGCACCGCACTTGACCCTCAGGTAACTGACTTAATCTCCTTTGAGAAAGCAGATTATATTATCGCTTTTCTTCAGGAATTCTGCGGCCTTGACCTGTCCCGGGTTAACAAACTCATCACTAAGTGTCCTACTATTCTTGGCGTTAATGTCGACAAAACCTTAAAACCCAAAGTGAAGCTTCTTCAAGATTTGGGGTTGGGTTTACTTCCTCTGACTTCGCTCGTGTTAATCCTCGTTTATATTTGAGATATGACTTGAGCCCAGCAATCCAAGTTTTGAGGGGCATAATGGGTAGTGACGAAGATGTTGTTAGAGTTTTCAAAGGGTTGAATTATGGCAGTGTTAGCAATATAACTACGGATCTCATTCCTAATGTGACTTTGTTGGAAAATGAGTATGGCATTCCCAGAGACAAACTGGTAAATTTCCTGGCGAAGACACCAAAAACTTTCATTGGGAGTACCGATTGGTTCCGAGATGTATTGGTTAGGGTGGAAGACAAGTGGGGTATCAGCCGAGACTCTACAGTGTTCTTAAAAGCACCTGTTGTTTTCTGTTCCCATAGTGATGACAACATCAACTCTAAATGTCAAGTGTTCCGGAGCTATGGCTGGTCAGACTCTAATGTCATGTTGTTGATAAAGCGGTATCCTGAATGTCTTGGACTTTCTGAAGCTACGATAAAGAAGAAGTTGGATTTTTACATAAATGAGCTCGGTTACAACCCCGCTTACTTGGCATCCCGACCTGATCTGTTGGGTTACAGCTTGGAGAATAGAGTGGTGCCAAGACACAAAGTCTTGACAATTTTGAAGGAGAAAGGGCTGATTAGAGTTGATTATCAGCTCTACATTGCCATATTTTATACCGAGAATGTGTTTTCGAATAATTTTATTATACCTTATGAAGGCGTTGTACCCAACCTCCGTGATTTTTTAGTACCTTGCGAGGCGATGCTAGGCGGGAAGACTTCTGAAAATGAAGCTCATCAGCAGTCATTGGAATGATATTGGTAACTATGTCAATACAGTATGCTGTACACTTGCACTACTGATTTTATTTGTGGAGCATATGATACTCCGTATTTTGAAGGAATTTGAAACAAAAACAAAGCACAAGAAAGATACTGAAAATTAGAACTAGAAGTGAAGTTTGCCTTTGTTTCTAAGCTTTCGGCCCTCCTCTGACAACCATTACTGAAGAATATGCCTCGGTTGATTCTAAACTCCAATGAGATCCGTGTGTTGTCTTTTTTATTTTACATCGGATAAAGCATAGAGGATCCTCAATCATAAGGTGAGTCTTGGCCTTGTGTCTACTGAGCGTCTAGATCAGATGATGGTAAGTAACCAGTAGTACAGAATCTAGATGATATATCATGTATGTCAATATTGTGGTGCTTATTGGAAAAACATTAGAATTCCATAGTAATTAGCTCTGTGTTTTATGGTTGAGAGATTTGGGAGTTGAGGTCTACTTGAAATTTGTGGGTTCTGCATTTCTTTTTCTTTTTTTTATCTGTAGTTGTAGTTGCTGTAAACTGATGCGGTAAAGCTCATATGCTGAGAATTCTCAACTGTCAATTTCAATTTATGGTTCCATTGTGTACTAGTTGTAAGAGAGCGGTGAGTTTTGACTTACTATAATGTGGCAGTTGAAAGCCTTGTGCCTAGCAGTAGAGATTAAAGATTGCCTCATTGTTGAGGAGTTGATGAAACCATTTACTTGAACATGAATAGTTATTAATCCTAAATGTGCAACTTAGACAAGTGATGGTTTATATTTGCAGACAGTGTATCACAACTCTTGCAGTCTATCAAGTTGGTAACATTCTCCAGTAGAATTGTTGTCTTAAGAAACGTTTGCTATCTGTTAGTGAGAGACTGAGAGCTGGAAAATACTTGGTTCCTCGCGTTGTGTGTTTAGTTACTGCTTGGAGAAGAGAGTGGTTCTCTCCGTAGATTGTTGCTGGCTTTGAAAGAGAGCGATGTGATTATAGAATGATATTGAGATCTATGCTGTTGTGTGTGTGTCTGAACGGAAGGTGTGATGAGCAGAATTCTGTAGTATGCCATTAGAATTGGGGACTCAGAGTTCATGAAGCATTTGTGAATGAGCCTTGGGGACTTGGGGGGTTCTTGAATCATATGTGCTGAGCAGAATTAGTGTCATTAGAATTGAGAAAGGGTTCCATCGTTCTAAAGAAGAAACGGAAAACTGATTTTCCAAGCGATAGCTAGTGCGTGGTTTACAAAGTGAACCACTTAGTGTTTCCTAATTACTGGCATTAGTGGTTTTGTACCGGGTGAGTTTGGCCATCTAGCGTTAAAAGCACAATGTTATACGGAGTAATGAGTAGCTACATTGCATAACACCACCCCATAACTAATAATGTAGTTGCACCCAGAGTCTAGACCTTTAAATATTAGAAATTGATCTGAACCACGATTTGGAAATTGCGTTTTGAACAACGAAAATAAAACAAAAGCATATCGAGCTTAAGGACCATGTAGAAAATTTGCAAACCTAATCAAAATAGTCCACTCAATTTTATGTGCTTGAGTTCTTGCATGATTATAAACACAATAAATAAATTCTCATCATATTGTAACTCTTTTCTCAACATAGTGTATCAATCACCACACCCAACTTTATACCTTTAATCTGGTCTTGCACCTACCTCTCTATCAATGGCAACCAAGTAACCAAACCGGCCACCTACAACCCAGATATGTCCACTAAGTACCCTCTAACACCGCCAATTCGGCTCACATGGTTTATCTATACCACCCAAATCACCTATCAACACGCGAAACAAGAGCTACCATCGATCCCAACAAGCCTTGCGAGTTACGCGAGAGACTCTAAGAGAGAGTTTTTAGGGATGGAAATGAAAAGGAAATTTTTGTCAAATTTCGTATTGCGGGAGATTGTTATGTACTGCGTAAACAAACTTCATTTTCTAATATACATAGGAAGATTGAGGAGCAAGCTTGACTATAATGTAGAATTGAAGACTTAATAAGAATTAGGTCTACTTGGGAGTAAGTTAAGATTTAATGAAGAAGAAGTCATGGAATCTTCTAGAATTGAAAGATTAGTGTTCTTATGTATAATAGTTTTAGTAGATTTAGCTTCTTTCATTTTAGTATCTTATTATTAAGTATAAGTTGATGCCTTTGTAGGGTGCTTGACGTTCCAAGCTCCCAACCATTGTCCTGATCCTTCGAGACTTTTTCGCATTTACCCGAGATGGGTGTCGTTCGACTTTCTAAAACTATCGTGTACTCACGACAGGTGGTTAGCTATCTATGTTGTACTTAAAATTAGGCTCTTGCCCGAAATGGAGATTCTTAATTCTCATCCTTTCTTAACTTGTTAAAAAATGCATAAGCTCGAATTTTTAGTGAATTCCATCTCAATTATAGATCCACCTTAGCAAAAGCGATAAATTATTCCATGAGTTAGTTTCACGGCAAAAATTTCAATAATACTATTTAATAGTGTAAAGTGCCTATTTTTAACATTAAAATAATAAAAATTACTTTGTGGCTCCCCACGAATCCATTATTAATTGACATCTTCAGTTCAACCCAAAATAAATCTACATAACTCATGCATTTATGATATATATTCTTTTAAAATGTAGGTTTACACACTTTATTGTTATGCTTAAGATATATTTTTCTTTCAATTAAGTAAAATTGTCATGTTTTTTCACGTCATCAATAATTAACAATCTCGTGCAACCATAAAGTATTTAAATGTCATTAAATAGAATTGACGCGTAACAATTACTAAAAGAAAAACCGAATAGAAAAAAATTAGATTAGTGTGCTATAACAAATTGAAATCGAACTTGATGTGACAAGCTACGTTCTTATTGTTCTATTAATGAGTGTAATGTAATGATCAAAAATTTCAAATAATTTGGTTGCACAATTGATGCTAATGATTTCTATACTCATTTAAGCTTTTTGACTTACTCAAACAACAAAATAAAAATATAAATTTGGTGTTAATTTCTACTTTTTTTTACAAGGTAATGTAATAAGATGATTAAGAAACCCTCTTATCCACTCCCATCATATGAGCAGTTACTATCCTACTCCCGTGATCATCATGTATCCCAAAAAACTTCGTCTATCCTTTGTTCTTACTTTATCATGATGTATTTTAAAAAAAATTGTTAAAATTTAAATCGTAAAATGTACTTATATTGGTATTTTATTAGCTAAATGAGTTGTTTTAGGTTGAGTTTGAACTAAATATTACCTGTTGTTTGAGTTTGGTCAATTTTGGTTTTAATTCGATTTTTTTTCTGTAGTATATGTGCCTTATTTTTATAGATATCGCCGTTTTCTACAAGTATTTTTTCGATTTACCATTTCATATTTCACAATATAGTTAAAAAATCGGGAAGTGTATACCTACGATATCCCAACGTAGGATTGGGACCTATATAACATAGGTTTTAATGGGTGTTGGTACCTAGGCGTGGTTCAACGGTAGTTGGGACCTTCAAGCCACAAAAGAGCAAACTTGTTTAAATACATAAAATTGGGCGAAAATTACTCACTTTGATCCATTTTAAATGTCATCCTGAAATTGAGCAGACATATTAAGGAGTTAGCTAAAATTTCTAGTATACCTTTATTCATTGCAAAACAATTCCCACTACTCTTTATTTATAAGTTTATTGCATAGAAAATAGCTAAGGGTGGATTTGAAAAGAATGTTTTATTTATAATTTTTTTTTGAAATTGAGAATAACACTTAATTTGGATTATTTTTTTTACTAGGATGACTCTTTATAGTTAATCGGAGGGGGTTGATCTGTTGAGTTTCGGGTTCGGTCATTTCAAATTTGTGTTTTTTCGGGTCAGTTTCCGGTCGGGTGGATTTGATCCAACGGGTTTGCACATTTTGCTTTGGTCGATAAAAATATTATTTTATCAAAATTTTGTAAGTATTTTAAACATTTTTTCAACATTTGTTTTAAATATTATTATTTTATTAAATTTTGATAAACTAGAATTATATATGTACATTTCTAAATATTTTATTTTACAAAAGAATCGTTTTGGTCGGTTTCGAGTTCAACCCATATTTTACCGGGTTATTCACTTCGGTCAGTTTCGGATTTTGGTCGAATTTTTCGTATTCGTGACCCAATTTTTAATGGTCGGTTTACGGGTCAATGTCGGGTAAATTTATGCTGGTTTGTGTTAGGCAAGCTTATTTTGAGTCTAGAGAGAGAGGGAGCTCTCCCTTCTCTCTAGAACCCAAAGTCATCTTTTGTAAACAAAAATGAAAACCCGACCCATCGAAAAATTGCCCATCCGAATTCCGTCACAAGTCACAAGCCACAAGCCACAATCCCCCTTAGCTTTTGCCTTTTGCTGCCTACCGCCCACCGTTCTTACCGGACAAACCGACTCACCGCCCTTTCCATGATCATCCTTCATCTTTAATCGGCCCTCGTCATTAGACCCAAATCTGAAATTCACTTCTTCATCTTGCTCCACCATTTTCCCCCACCGACTTCATCAATGACCACCATAAATCAGACCGGGTTTTTCTACTCTCCTAGGGAGGATGAGAGAGAAAGGTAACCCTTGACCACCTCCCATGTCCTCAACTGGCTTTGAAGTCTCTTTCTTGTTCGTTCAATCAGTTGCATCACTTAGTTCGGTTGATTTCTTTGTTCATTTGACCGGGTACTCTTTTCTCCAAGAGAGTTAGAGAGGAGAGAGGAAAGACAACTGTGCCAACTCTTTTAGTACTTTACGGTTGTTAAAATTGTAATCTTTAGTTTAGATACAGTAAAGGAAGTAAAAGAAAAGGAGAGAGTTTTGTTGAAAACTGCAGAGCAAAAGGCTTCATTTCTCAGGTAACAATCTGTTTTCTGAAAATAATGGGTTACAACTTTTGTGTGCTGGCTGTGGACTATTTATACAACCCTAGAAGAAAAGACTAGAAGAAATCTAGGTGTACTGATGAACGGCTGTAGCAGCTCCTGATAGACACTTATTCTCCAATAATAATGTGTGTTGTTTGCTGCACTATCTACTTATTTGTCTGGTTGTGCTCATGACTTGTGTGCCACTATCATATATTCTAACAACGGTTTAAGGTTTTTCTCAAGTAAGGGTTTGGGTGTTGTACAGTCAGTATTGGATATTGTTTTTTATCTGAAGTTGTCAATAGTTTGTTGTACGATGGGTGTGTTTATGCCGTGAGTCTGTGAAAGCATATTAGAAGTTATCTACTCCGTATGTTTTATGACAGTCGTAGTTATAGTTAATAGAGGAACTTGTGTAAGTCATAGAACTAGTTTTGCCGTCTTTTTGAGCTCCAGTTTCGATATTGGTCATGGTTGCACATTGGAACACCGGGCTAGTCATTTTAGACGATGTTGGTCTTTCGTTTTTCAATCTTCTTTGACTGGCCTGGTGTATTGGGTTTAATCGGACTGGCATGGAGTCATGGAGGAACGCTCCTTTTGGACAGCATGGGTCGGCTCTTTCTTCGGGTCGGGCTGCAATTTCTTCATTGTGAAACTGTGCTTTCCTACCATGATAAGCCATACAGTTGCTTACAGCTAATTTGAAGACCAACACGTGTTGGTTGTCACCCTCAATGAACACGTGTTGGTTCTTTTGGAAGAACCGCTTCAAATTAGCGGTGGAACGAAGACTTGGGATTCTTGTTCTCTTAGACACGCACAGCTGGACTCTTTGGACGTGCATTTTGGACAAGGCAAAGGACTTCTGTTATAGACGTGTCGTGTCTATGTACATAAATAATTGTAGTTTATAGTCTAGTTAGTTGTTTTGTTTCTTAGTTTTTAGAATTGTATAGTGGTTTGGAGGAGGGTGCCCGGTGATCCGGTTGTAACCCACCGTTCAGACTGGACGGTACCCTTACCCTTATATAGGGTTGTGCCTCGATCCAAGGCACTATTAAAGAAAAAATGGATCCTTTCCTGGCCCGGGATAATGGGCTCGGACTGGATTCATCGGGTTCCCTCTTACAAATACTATACAATTCTACATGTTGTAGTTTTTTCTTACCTAGGGTGTTATCCTCCTCCGAGATGGGGCCCCTGTGTAATCGATGTACCATTTCAAAAAAAAAAAAAACAAAATTCCCAACACTTGTAATTCTGGTTTGGTGTAGATAAGATAACTGCCCACACCCACCGGCCACCAGTAGCGCAAATTTCACTCTCAGTCATACTCCTCTCATCTCATTTCTCTCTCCTCAGTCCTCATCTCACCTTACCATGTCTGTTCATATCCAGTTAGCCTCATTAGCCTCTACTGACTTCCTCTTCCCTTTTGTTTCATCTTTTCCTTCTTCTTCTTCCTCTTGTTTCACCAACCCCAGACATTCCGCAAAACCACTTGTTCAAAAGACACAAAAGCTGAAAAGTAGCCACTTTCCAATATTCTCGGCTCACCAAGACACAAACCCAACAACAATACCAGCAACAACAACCGCTTCTACAAGTACAAGGAAGCAGCACGTGGCAACATACTTAACAGAAAGGTTGGGCTTCTCTGAGGAACTGTCTCTAACCATTTCCAAAAAGCTCATACGTCACAGGGAATACAACCGACGTGCCAATCAGGTGACTGACTTAATTTCAATTGAAAATGCAGATAATGTCATTACTCATCTCCAGGAATTTTGCGGTCTTGACCTGTCCCAGGTTAAGAAAGTCCTCACTAAGCACCCTAGAGTTTTGGTGTCTGATGTTGACAAAACCTTAAGACCCAAAGTTAAGCTTGTTCAAGATTTGGGCTTTTCAACCTCTGAGTTAGCTCTTGTTTTATCTAGAAAACCCTTTTTATATTTGGCATGTGACTTGGGCCCAGCAATCCATGCTCAGAGGGGCTTTATGGGTAGTGATGAAGACGTTGTTAAAGTTTTAAAAGGGTTGAGGCGGGGTAGTGCCCCCGCAATTAATAAGCATCTAATACCTAATGTGACTGTGTTGGAAAATGAGTACGGCATTCCCAGAGACAAACTGATAAAATTCCTGACTAAGAGTCCGCAATCATTAATGAGAAATACTGAGTCGTTGCGAGATGTATTAGTTAGGGTGGAAGACAAGTGGGGTATCACCCGAGACTCTGCAGTGTTCTTAACAGCATTTCGCGTGTTCTCTGGCATAAGTGATGAGAAAATTAACTCAAAATGTCAAGTGTTTCGGAGCTATGGATGGTCAGACTCTCATATCCTGTCATTGATCAGGAGAAGTCCTACTTCCCTTGGACATTCTGAAGCTGGGATAAAGAACAAGTTGGATTTCTTAGTGAATGAGCTTGGTTATGAGCCTTCTTACTTGGCATCCCAACATATTCTGTTCGGTTGCAGTTTGGAAAACAGAGTGGTGCCAAGGCACAAAATCTTGAAGATTTTGAAAGAGAATGAGCTCATCAAAGCTGACTATAAGCTGGATAATGCCGTCAGGCTTACTGACAATCAGTTCTTTGATAGGTTCATTCGACCTTTTAAAAATGAGGTTCCCGAACTCCGTCAAGTCTATATAAACGGTGCCGGTGGGGTACCTACTGAGAAACTTAAGTTGTTATGACTTGAGTTGTTAACTTCACCAACAGCTCTAGAGACATCCGAAAATGAACGTAGTACTCTGGTTGCTCTCGAATTATGACTTGAGTTGTTACCTTCAGCAAGATCGCTACAGGTGCCCTTTTCTTTTGTGATTCCTTTGCTGATCTTTGATACATGCTATCTTATGACTACATCAACTCTAAATGCCAAGTGTTCAGCAGCTATGGATGTTCAGACTCCGATATTCTGTTATTGATCAGGAGAAACCGAGAAATCCTAATTGCCTTACACATTCTGAAGCTGGGATAAAGAACAAGTTAGTTTTTTACATGAATGAGATCGGTTACAAGCCTGCTTACATCATCCCGAACTGCTTTGTTCAGTGTTAGCTCAGAGAACAGAGTCTTGTCAGCTTTGAAGGAGAAAGGGCTTATTAAAGTTGATTATCAGCTCTACACTGCCATAGTTTTTACCGAAGATAGGTTTCTGAATAGCTTTATTATACCTTATGAAGGCGTTGTACTCAATATCCGTGAAGTTTTAGTAAACGGTAGGGCACCTTGTGAGGCGATGATAGATTGATAGGCAGGAAGACTTCATCAGCGGTGATTGGAATGAAATTGGTAACTACGTTAATATGGTTTGTTGTAGTACTGAGTTCATTTGTGGAGCAATCAATATTTTGAAGGAACTTGAAACTAAAGCAAAGGTCAAGAAAGATACTGAAAAGTAGAACTAGAAGTTTAAGATAATTCTGCTGTCGTGCTGCCAGAACTGAGAAAGGTTCCACCGTTCCATAGTGGGTGACAATGTGAACCACTGTGCGTTTCTTGAAATTGCTGACATTAGAGCTGCTGTTGTTCTGTATATACATTTGGTTAAGGTTTTGTTTTTAATTTGTTGAGGCACATTTCTTCCACTGGAACTTGGAAGTGAAATCCTGTTTGTAATGGACAAATGTTAGTCAGATTAGATTACATTAACTTGTTCAGGTGCATTTCTTTTTTTCAAAATTTTGTGTTCCTTTATGCAATGCAAATGACCCTAAGAGTCAATTTATCTACGTTATCAGCCTTTCATGTCCTCTATTCCTCTCCCTTCTCATGTCTGCTTGAAATTTGTGTTGAAGCTAACAGGAAGATGTGATGTTCTCTTTAATTATCAGAGTCATGTTGATTGGAAGGAGAAGGGGCTCATCAAAGCTGATCTTCACCTATATTCTTCCATCAATCTTACCGAGGATAGGTTTTTGAATAGGTATGTATTTCCTTATGAGAATGTTGTACCCAAACTCCTTGTAGTGTTTGTAAACAGCAGGTCACCTGGTGCCGTGATGCCATACCGGAAGACTTCTGAAGATGAAACTGATCAGTAGTCACCAGAATGTTGGGTGACTGCAACAATATAGTTTGCTGTAGTGCTGAGTTTATTTGTGGAGAAATTGATACATTTGTAGGAATTATCACCAAATAAAAAGATAACTATAGGGTGCCAACAGACAACTCTTTGCCTTTGGATCAGAAGACGATATGTACTTAATTTAGATGAATTGAAGGGCATGTTTATCAAGGTTCTTTTGGGAAGAATGGTGGAATTCCATGTTAATTTGTTCTTTGCTCTGTTGTTGATGCCGTTGAACTCTTGATGCGAATGGCTATAAAAGGAAATCGGGGAGCTGTAATTTACAAAGTGGATCTTTTATTGTTAGGTGATTATTGTATTTTAGATAGTTTTTTTTATTATTTTCGGATTTTATTAAGGGGTATTTAGTTAGTATAGTAGATCTCATAACATTAGCATTATTAGGTTAAGGAAAGTAGTCAAGTTATGTTAGGTTGTTTAGTTGTTTTCTTGTTTTCCAAGTAGCTTTTAGGCTATATAAACCCCTTTAGGTTTAAAGTTTTCAGTTGGATTTTGAATGAATGAAATAAAGTGAGTTTTTGTGGGTGGATTTTCCCCGTTTTTGTGGGAATACATTCTGAATTTCGTTTTTTGAACCTTTTGAAATCTCTGTTATTGTTGTCATCAGTTGCCTTTGTGGAATAGTTTGAATTACAATGTTTTGTAGAGAAATAACTGCAATCAACTGACCTATGTTATGCTATTTTCGTTAGGATTGCTCGTATATCAAGTATACAATCATCTGTTTTTACAGTTCTTTTCTAGAATGCATACGTAAAGGTTCACACCTCTATATTAATGTGTATTCAAGGTTCAAACCTTTTCTGAATGTTGTACCCAAACTCCATAGAAACAGTGGGACGCCCACTGAAGAACTTCTGCACTTAGAGACATCCAAAAATGAAGTAGTACTCTTGTTGTTGTCTCATGATGGATATCTTCATATATTTGAATTGTTGTCCTGTTGCTTCTTTAATCAAGAAAGGTACTGGTGCTCTTTTCTTTCTTGAGTCATTTGCTAACCTTTGTTACACACAGAGTATTTAAGAGAAAGTACTGATATGAACGACCTAATTCCATCATTGTGATTTGTAATTTGGCAAGTCTTCTACATTGATTTTCTAGTGCGAATCTGGTTTGGTCCTTACAAGGCGATTCCAAGTAGCTTTAGGACAAGTCTAGCTGCTGCTTTTCAGGTCTGATCTTCAGATATTGTGCCCAGGTACACATTCTTGCCAATGTGGAAGGAGAAAGGCAGATCAAAGTGGATATTGTATTCTTAATAATATCCTAATACTTTTCAAGGCTATGTTCTTCAGCAAGTTTGTGCTACTTTTTGAGCATGATGCACCCAAAATCTTTGAGGTTTATGTAAACAGCCACACAAGGGGTTTCTGAAAACGAAAATAAAATGGTTGTTGTTGCTGAATGATGGGAACTGGGAAAGACTTCAGCTTCACATGCAGTATGTGTTCTCTTCTACTGCCCTTTTTTCTTCTTTCATATTTAAGTCACTTGCTAATATCTGCTACATGCTATGCTTGGTTTGCCCATTCAACAGAGAAGAGAGCTGTCCTTGACATATTTTACTTTGGAAGCAACTTTAGTTAATAAAAGTCATGGGAGTTCTAATGTCTTCAAAACTTCGCTAGAAAACTGTTTGTATACCAACTTATTATGTTTTGATTTGCTGTCTGATATTTTCCTGAAGCGGCTTTGTGAAGTTTACTCTTGCAGTCTTGCGGTGCTTTAACGCGAGGAAGATTCAGAGGGATTGATATTAGTTCCTCTACCTGTATGATTGGCACTTGGCCACTTACTGTTTATGACTCCGTGAGTTTTGTTGACCTTTTGAGTTATAAAATAGTTTAACTTAATCTGATCTTGTAGGCATAGTGTAACAGTTTTCACTTAGATCCCCTGCATAAACATCCAGATATTTATGCGTCCTGTACTATATAAATGATGTTAATGGCTTTGAACAGGTACCTCTTATGTTTTACTTTTTGGTGATTACGCTTTGATCATGGACTCAAATTCTGGATTATCCTAGGGGCCACTACTCTGTTGTTGCTAGAAAATGGCAAAATGCTTCTATAATTTTGAAACCATATAAATTTCATGTAATGTTGAATACAAAGATATTCTTTTATATTTTCTTTTGTAATTGTGAAACCAAGGAGTAAAATATGTAAACACACAGCTGGCTTTTCAGTATATTGGAAATATTAGAATAGATTCAGTAGGTTCACTTTGTTTTTTTGCATTATAAATCTTCTTTGACTGATCTTCAGTGAATTTGAGTGAATTTGAGGGACAGGATTGAATCGGAAACATGAATGTACGTTGATGCCTCTACCGAGTGGCATTCCAGGTTTCTTTCTAGAGCCCCTGTGTCACATCACCTTGTTTGATCTACTTTCAAAGCTTGCTAATTTGCGACCTTCTATAGTTGAACTCTTTGGTTTATGCGTTATGAAGTTTTTTATTATTTATTTGACCATGGATACAACACCCGGTCGAAACCAGATAACTTAAAAAGAAAAGGGAGGTCGCTCCCTTGGAGAAGCTTGTGGGCTGACAACAACATCGACGACTTTAGCAGTTCATGTGTTTGCGCAACAGAAATTATTTTCCTAGTGACTTTCAAAACTGGACAGTTAGTCCTACTGACAACAAAGACTTCAGACCAGGGCCAAAGGATCACTATACCCAGTACCTTGAATTCTATACAGGCATGACCAGAAAGATGAGGCATGACCAGAGAGATGAGGTACTCTGCTTTGCTTTACTGCACCTTTTAGACTAAGTCGAGGGTAAGTATGAAGTAGCTCTAGTTTTAAGAGTGTATATACCATCTTCAAGGTTAAATGTTGCCATATGTCCAATATCTTTTTAAGATGCCGATGTCAGGGAATTGCAGTTTGCTAGTTTGTTATGGTTATTATGTAGCTGTCACTTGTGATTGAAAATTAACTGGCATCTCAGAGATTTTGGTACTCAGATGCCTCCATAGATTATGGTCCCTGACTTGCTATCGGTTCAAGCTTTGAACCTTTGACTGAACTGTATCATTGTCTGAAGATGCCTTCTTCCATATTCAGAGTGCTCTACTTTCTCCCTATCACAACAGTAAGTGTTTGGCTATGATAAGATCAGTGTTTGGCTATAATAAGATCAGTGTTCAGGTCTTCTCGAAATTCCACTTAAACAAAGGAAGTGTATCAGCTAATGAGCTAATCAACCTAAGCAGACACAACCTAACCGTACTCGGGTCAGTCTGAAAAGTCGCAGTGCTCTATCTCAACAACAGCTCAGGGAATCCCATCTCGCATATGAGGTCTACTTGAAATTTGTGGGTTCTGCATTTCCTTTGCATTTCCTTTTCTTTTTTTCTCTGTAGTTGCTGTAAACTGATGCGGTAAAGCTCATATGCGTAGTATTCGTAACATGCAATTTCAATTATGGTTCCAGTGTACTAGGTTGTCGGAGAGCGGTGACTTTTGACTGACTATAATGTGGCAGTTGAAAGCCTTGTGCCTAGCAGTAGAGATTAAATATTGCCTCATTGTTGAGGAGTTGAAGAAACCATTTACTTGAACATGAATAGTTATTAATCCTAAATGTGCAACTTAGACAAGTGATGATTTATGTTTGCACACAGAGTATCACAACTTTTGCCGTCTATCAAGTTTGTATCATTCTCCAGTAGTGTTGTTGTCTTATGATGTGTTTGATATCTGTTAGTGAATTAGTGATAGACTGAGAGCTGAAAAATACTTGGTTTCTCGCGTTGTGTGTTTAGTATTGCTTGGAGAAGAGAGTGATTCTTTCTGGAGATTGTTACTGGCTTTGAAAGAGAGCAATGCGATTATAGAATGATATTGAGATCTATGCTGTTGTGTGTGTCTGAACGGAAGGTGTGATGAGCAGAATTCTGTAGTAATGCCATTAGAATTGGGGACCCAGAGTTCATGAGCCTTGGGGACTTGGGGGGTTCACTGAAAGTTTGTTCATTCTTTCAGTGATAACATGCCATGGGGACTTGGGGTTCATGAAGCATACGTGATGAGCAGAATTCTGTAGTAGTGCCGCTTAGAATTGAGAAAGGGTTCCATCGTTGTAAAGAAGAAACTGAAAACTGATTTTCCATGCGGTAGCCAGTGGGTTAGAATGTGAACCACTTAGTTTTTCCTTTTTACTGGCCCTAGTGCTTGTGCATATACCATAGTTTAAAATATTTCATTAGTACTACAGCCTACTGGCATTCTCCAATTCTTAGATACTTCGGGTGTATACATATATCGGTTGTTTTTACCAAAGCATTTCAACATATACCATAAGTCACATTTTTCATGTCATTAATCAGTCCATATGGGTACATCTGGTGTACCAAAGACTTTTTTACAGGCATTAGGTTACCTTTCATTTTTTGGTTATTAAGCTGCAAGTAAATTCCCGTTCGTGGTACTGCTGGACAAATGTCAAATAGATTAGTTTCTTCAGTTCTGGTTTCTTCATGTCAATAAGAGCTAAATATGTCATTATGTTTGGCTGTTCTCTCCTTTCTTATGGCTATTTGTCTACTGGTGACGTTGTGTAAAAGTTGTGAGATAATATGTGTAACATTGTTTTCACATAGCACTTGGAACCACTTACAATTTGTCATAAGTTTGTTATATGCCTCGCTTGGGAGTTGGCGGCAACAATTAGCAATTAGTTTAAAAATGAAAAATGTCAAGGCCTCAAGGGTAGTTCAAATGCTATTAGAAGGTGAGACTTGTTTGGTACATTCATAGTATAAAAATGTTCATGATTGGCTATGGCTAAGTGGCTAACAACATTTGGTGGAGAGTTTTTTGAGCCCCATTACCCCTTACCAAAGATGACCATGAGTAAGTTTGACTTTCAAAACTAGTCTTACAACGATAACTACTCTTTGAAAAATAAGAGGCTGTTAGGCCTAACTTCAAGTCAAAAATAATTCTCCTTTGTATTTTTCTTTACCTATTCCTTCCAAATTCTCTGTCATTATCAAAATAAGTGTAAATTACTCTCCACACTTATCAAAAACAAAAGTATCAAATTGGGGCTTTTGCTTTTGGCCATTTTAGGAGTCCTTGAGAGGCTTTAAGTAGTTGATTTATGATAGAGCCATAGAGATAGAGAAAGATGAGGGAGAATAAGAAAGAAAATACAAAAGAAAAGCATTAATAGTGAGAATTTAGACCAAACACCCTCTAGTAAGCATATTTTTAGAGCATCTATCATCTGGTTGGGGACTTCATAACCTACACATGAAACACATCAAGTATGATAAGAGGAAGATAATATTTCATAAAGTTGATTTAAATCATATGAATTAGAGATCAAACAATAATATTTAACATAAAAAGTAGAAAATATTCATCTACATAAAAGTTCAAAAAATCCTGACCTGTATGCCGTAGGTCCCAATGTAGGACGAGACCTATATATTACATATTTCAACGCACGCTAAGACATTGGCCCTACATGCCTCGACAATTGTTGGGACCTACAAATCACAGGTTTTAGGATCTGTTTTGTTTGATTGATTGAAAACTTAATTATACTAAACTTAATTGGAAAAAACTGAACTAAACAGAACTTTACTTGAAAAAATGAACTTAACAAGAAAAAACTGAACTGAATAGGAATGAATTAACTAGATAAATTTAATTGAATTGGAAAAAACTGAAATTAATTGGAACAAACTGAATTCAATTGAACTGAATTGAACTGAACTGAACTAAACTAATGAAAAAACTAACCTTAATCAAATCACAACATATAAGTTGAACAAAACAGAGCCGTAATGTTCATTGGGACTTAAAAGTTAAAAGACACAAGTCCTACCTCAACTTCAGACAAAACATATGAAAGGGCAAACTTATATAATTATATCTAAAAACCAGACAAAAAATATAAATTATAAAACAAATTTTACCTTTTAGGTACCCAAAGTATGCCGTAATGTCCTTTTAGATATCCGAGTTCTTCAATATTTTTTTTGGGATAACCGAAGTTAGCTTTCGTTATCATTTTAGATATTTGATTAAATTTCCGTTAACTTTTCCGTTAAATAGATTATGTGCCACTTTGGATAACTCGAGTAATAAAAAAATATTAAAAAATTCGAGTATCTAAACAGACATTATGCTTCTCATCTCAATCCTCATGTATCTAAAAGGTAAAATGTCCAATTATAAATAACTCGTCATCATTTCCCGGATCCATTTGTATTGTGCAAGTCGCAAGCCTAAGACAATCCCAAGTTCCCAACCCTTGTAATTCTGGTTTTGTGTAGATAAGATAAGTCAGATAACTGCCCGCACCCACCGGGCCATTAGTAGCGCTAAAACACTCTCAGTCATCACTTATCACTCCTCTCCTCAGTCCTCATCTCACCTTACCATGTCTGTTCATATCCAGTTACCCTCATTGTCTGCAAATGACTTTCTCTTCCCTTTTCTTTCATCTTTTTCTTCTTCCTCTTGTTTCACCAACCCCAGACATTCCGCAACCCAACTTGTTCAAAAGACACAAAAGCAGAAAAGTAGCCACTTTCCAATATTCTCGGCTCACCGATACACAAACCCAACAACAACAATACCAAAAACAACAACCGCTTCTACAAGTACAAGGAAGCCTGTGGCAGTATACTTGATGAAAAGGCTGGGATTTACTGAGGAAGAGTCTCTTGCCATTTCCAAAAAGTACCTGCGTCTTAGGGGTACGGCAGCTGCTGGCAAGCATGTGCAGGTGACTGACTTAATCTCCCTTAAAAAAGTAGATAATGTCGTTGCTTATCTCCAGAAATATTGCGGCCTTGAGCTCTCCCACATTAAAAAAGCCGTCACTAAGTACCCTACACTTCTTGCAGCTAATGTCGACAAAACCTTGAAACCCAAAATAAAGCTACTTAAAGATTTGGGCTTTTCAACCTCTGACTTAGCTCTTGTTTTATCTGCAAATCCTTTTTTGTATTTGGCATGTGACTTGGCCCCAGCAATCCAAGCTTTGAGGGGCATTATGGGTAGTGATGAAGACGTTGTTAAAGTTTTAAAAGGGTTGAGGCGGGGCACTGCCCCCACAATTACTAAGAGTCTAATACCTAATGTGACTATGTTGGAAAATGAGTACGGAATTCCCAGAGACAAACTGATAAAATTCCTGACCAAGACACCGTATTCATTAATGAGGAATACTGAGTCGTTGCGAGATGTATTGGTTAGGGTGGAAGACAAATGGGGTATCACCCGAGACTCTTCGGAGTTCTTAAGAGCAATTCAGGTGTTATGTTCCAATAGTGATGACAACATCGACTCTAAATGTCAAGTGTTCCGGAGCTATGGATGGTCAGACTCCGATATCCTGTCATTGATCAGGAGAAGTCCTAATCACCTTTCACTTTCTGAAGCTGGGATAAAGAACAAGTTAAATTTTTACATGAATGAGCTCGGCTACAAGCCTGCTTACATGGCATCCCGAACTGCTCTGTTCAGTCTCAGCTTGGAGAATAGAGTGGTTCCCAGGCACAGAGTCTTGTCAGTTCTGAAGGAGAAAAGGCTCATCAAAGATAACTATCATCTCTACAGTGCCCTGCTTCATAATGAATATAAGTTTTCCGAGAAGTTTATTTTACCGTATGTAAAAACTTTACCTGAACTCCGTCAATTGTATATTGATGGGGGGAGAGCGACAAGTGAGGCGGGTGTGCACATGGAGACATCGGAACCCGGAAGGAAAACACCTTCTGCTGGCCAATGATGGGATACTACTCTATCTTGGTGTGCATTTGGTAAGTTCATGTGACTTTGATGCTTACTTTTAAGGGCAATGTAAGGCAGATACTATAAATCAGAACAAGAATGGATTCTGCCTGTAGTTCTAGAATACTAGTACTTTCGCCTCTTTTCCCAATTTCTGCCCTCATCTTACTGCCGGTTCTACATTTCGCCTCGGTCCTGTCCCTTGTTTTTTGGTGATCAACTCCAATTGATATCATTTTTAACTTCGAGAAGCAAATAGGCCCATCAACTATAGGGTGCCAAGAGACAACTCTTTACCTTTGTATCTTTAGAAGCATTGGACAGAATGAGGTTAGTACTTAATGTACCTGATGTAAAACGGTAAAAGGCATGTAAAGGTTATGGTTCTTTTGGGGGAAATGGTTAACTTCAATATTAATTTGCTGTGTTTTGTGGCTGATGGCTTTATGGTCTATTTGGAGTTTGTGTAAATACATTCTGCAATTTCTTCCTTCTTTTTGTCAACCTTTGAAATCTATGTTATTATTGTTTGAATTATTCTGGTTTTGTTGTGAAACCAATTGATTTCTGGCTAACATCCTTAGGATGGCATTTTTTTGCATATCAAGTATATAATATCCATGCATACAATTCTTCTCTATAAATTGATAAGTCCAGGTTCAAACTTTGATTACCTTTCTTTCTATAAAATGGTGGTTGTGGACATTGGGGGACATTCAGAAATTTTACTTATTGATGCCTAATCAAGATAAACTGTAGGTCGAGTTGTCATGGTCATTAATCTTCTTTTATTTACTAAGTGGTTGCAAAGTGTATTGGTTAGGGTCGAGGACAAGTTAGGTATCAGCCGAGACTATGTTGAGCTCTTGAGGGCAGTTCAAGAGTTCTGTGGGTTAAATGCTGAGAACAATAATTCAAAAACGTCACGTGTTTAGGAGGTTTGAGTTGTCTGAATCTGGTATCCTGACTTCACAAATCCCACTTGTTTGACATCCTCTGTAGCTAGGATAAAGAAGTCGGTCAAATTATACATGAATGAGCTTGGTTATGAGCCTTCTTAAATGGCAACCCGACCTCCTCCGTTCAGTTGCACCTTGGAAAACAGAGTGGTGCCCAGGCACAGAGTTATCTCAATTTTGAAGGAGAAAGGGCTCATTGAAGCTGATTATCAGCTCATTCTGCCATCCTTATGTCATAGCATTATTCTATCAATTGGTTTATTTCACCTTTTGATAATGCAGTACCCAAACTTGCTGAAATGTATATCCATGTTAGAGCATCTAGTGAGGTGATGCCACGTAGGAAGACTTTTGGAGTTCAACTCTGGTCACTGGAATGATGGGTAGCTTCGTCAATATAGTATTTTGTAGTGCTTAAATTATTCGTGGAGCAAGTGACGTATTTTGATTGAATTTGTAGCAAAGGCAACGGTGAAGGGAGTAGTAGTTTTTTGGGTTTCTTTTCTAAGCATAGAGGCTCATCGACTGTAGTTTGCGAACAGAACTCTTTGGCATTGGATCAGATTACAGTACGTTCTTAATTTGGTTGATTTAAAAGGCATTGTGGTTATCTTTATTAAATTGCTGTCTTTTGTGGCTGATGGCTTGGAGATCTACTTGTAATATGTGGGAATACATTCTGCATTTCTTTTTGCAACCCTTTTGAGATGAGGGTTACTGCTGTTTTCATGATGCAACTATGTGAATTGCTATTGTTCTTGTAGAAACAATTGCAATCACCTGAAATATATATGACTAGTTTCGATTGCGTGGCTTCTTTTGCGCATCAAGTATGAGCATGTTTACTTGGCATTACCTGTACACAGTCTTGACGATTTTGAAGGCGAGAGGGCTGGTCAAAGCTGCTCTGCAAAGTGCCCATAATTTATACCTAGGATAGGTTTCAATCAGTTCATTTTACCTACAAGAATGTCATGCTGTGCACAGAATCTGTGAAAATGAGACCTGTAAATGGGGAAGTAAACTCTGATGCTTATGACAAGTGATGGGGTGGATATATAAGATTAATTAGCGAAATTTAGTCCATGTTTTTTAATTGCTTCTTACAATAAGGCAGTAAGGCAGCAGCTTCTGCCCTTTTTCATTCCGAGTCTTTAACTTCTGTTAAAGCCATCGGCTCCATAGAAAAGTTTATCTGCTGATTTTTTTTACAAATTGAGGTAGCAAAAGAAGCTCCCCTTGGTAGGAGACACGGCTTTACTTTGAGATAAACCCTCTAGCTTTCTACAGTTCTACCTCCGAGATAAACAAGTGGGGTATCAGCCGAGACTCTACAGTGTTCTTAAGAGCAGTTAGCGTTTTCTGTTGCTATACTGATGAGAAGATAGAGTCAAAATGTCAAGTGTTCCGGAGCTTTGGATGGTCAGACTCCGATATCCTGTCATTGATCAGGAAACATCCTATATGCTTGACGAGTTCTGAAGCTGGGATAAAGGAGAAGTTGGAATTTTACATGAATGAGCTCGGTTACGACCCTGCTTACTTGGCACCCCGACCTTCTCTGTTCAACTACAGCTTGGAGAATAGAGTGGTTCCCAGGCATAGAGTCCTGACAATTTTGAAGGAGAAAGGGCATATTAATGTTGATTATCAGCTCTACACTGCCGCAACTTTAAGCGAAGATAGGTTCCTGGATAAGTTTATTATACCATTTAAGAATGTTGTTCCCAAACTGTGTGAAGTATATGCTAACAGTGGAGAATCCACTGACGTCTTTCTTCACAAGGAGACATCCAAAGATGAAAGTGAAATAAAAGTTGCTGCTGAATGATAGGCATTCCCTTTATTTTGGCGGGCAGTAGTTTGGTTCACCTGGCTTTGATGCTCCTTACTTCAGCAGAGCAGCCATTTCTTCCATTTTGTTTTACCCATGATATGGTAACAGTTCAATTTGTGATGATTCCGTCTTTAATGGTTTCAATTTTCATTTTGACATACGATAATTTATGATTGTGCTTAATCAATTATGTTCATTTTGTCAACTTTGAATCTAATCTTTGAGGTCCTTTTCTCTTGGGTTTTTTGTCAGAATTAGGTGTTTCACATTCAACCTGTTTGTTTATTATTGTGACAGCATGTCTAATCTAGTACAGTATCTAATTTGTTGTCGGCAGTGAGGCCTTTATTTAGCAAGTTTGTTGGCCATTGAGCTTTCCACTTTTGCGATGTGGTTATTTGCGTAGCACTGTTTAATTTGATATTTTCTGACAAGTGAGGCTATACTTCGGCGATCCAATGTGTTGATAACTTGATGGAAACCATGGGATTGGTCCACATTGGTGGTGTATGAACTTATTAGTGATGAGCTCATGATATATGTTTCTGCTTCTAATATCTATTTGGCTTCTATGGTCATTTTTCCAAGATCAGGTTACTTATTAAGTTCTTGTTGTTATGCTTTTGTCTCTGCATTGTTTTTACCATTCTTCGTTATTCTATATTTTTGGTTCTAAGTTACTTCAGATAGTGGTGTTATGAAGCATCGGAAGGGTATTTAACACTTGCTTCAAAATATCCTTTTTGTATTTATGGAGTTTAATTGTGAATATGTTGGAAATATGAGTACGGCATCCCTAGACTCAAACCAAAGCATTAAATCACCACGATCTTTCATGAGGAGGATTTTCAATTTTTGAGGAACTATGGATGGTTAGAATCTGATATCCTTTTGTTGATGAGGAAAAATCCTGTGTGCTTTACGTATTCTGAAGCAGGGATAATGAAGTTTTTGGAATTTCACAAGAATGAGCTTGTTTACAGGCCTAGTCACTCAACCCAGTCTTGTCTATGACTTGCAGCTTAGAGAATAGAGTGGTGCCAAGGCACAGAGTCTTGTCGATTCGGAAGGAGAAAGGGCTTATTAGAGTTGATTATCAGCTGAGCAGTGCCATCGTACCCACGGATAATGTATTTCTTGGTAAGTTTTTTTGTCGTAATGTGAATGTTGTACCCGAACTCGATGAAGTGTACATAAACAGTGGAAAATCAAGTGAGGAACTGCACTTGGAGACATCAGTAAATATAAGTAAAACACTTGTTACTGCAGAATGAGGGGTAAGCTCGTATGATTGAAGTGCAGGCTGTTGTACTCAGATTGTTTTTCCGTTGCAAGTGATACAAAATCACACTTTGCCTCAAGTCTATTATTCTTTACACTACAATCATCTGATTAGAGATGATTTTGAGCTCTGTGCTTATCTGAGCACAAGTTGTTGTTTGTGCAATCTTTCAGTCATGACATGCGGCATGCCAGGTTTCCGCATATGTGATAATCAGAATTCTGCTGTGGTGCTGCCAGGACTGAGAAAGGTACCACCGTTCCATAGAAGAGACTGAATCCCCATGCCCCAGATAGTGGGTGACAATGTGAACCACTGTGCGTTTCTGAAATTGCTGACATTAGAACTTCTCTTGTTCTGTATATACATTGTTTTAAGGTTTCGTTTTTCATTTATTGAGGCACATTTCTCCCACTGGAACTTGGAAGTGAAATCCTGTTTGTAATGGACTAATGTTAGTTAGATTAGATTACAATATTACATTAACTTGTTCAGGTGCATTTCTTCTTCTTTTTTAAATTTGTATTCCTTTATGCAATGCAGATGACCCGAAGAGTCAATTGATATACATTATCAGCTTCTCATGTCCTCTCCCTTCTTATGTCTGCTTGAAATTTGTGTTAAAGCTCTAACAAGAGGATGTAATGTTCTCTTTAATTACCTGGCACTGGAATCACTGGTTGATTACACGAAAAAAGGTTGGAGGACAAGCTTGAAAATTTTAAGGTCCCGAAAGAAGTTGCCAATTAAATTGAATGTGGCAGCAAACACAATAATTATAATTTACTAAATAGCAGATTTCAGATGAAAGTATACAACTTGTGTCTACAATGTGTCTGGATCCCTCCATATTCCTTATCTGCGTGATTCGCATATGAATGTATACCTGTGTACATCAATATTACTACCTTTTAATCACAAAAAACATTGAGAAATGAAAAACTATTGGTAAAAATCGACCCCTTGGCTAGTTGGCTCTGCCGGACCTGAATTATCCAGACAAGGCCACTAAGTTACTATTGTTGACCAAAATTTTCAATATCCCATCACCCTTGCACTCATGTTGAGCAAGGGCTCCAAGGTACTAGGACCAAACTTCCGAGCAAAAAGATAACAGATGGATGTCCGGTACGAATTGTACGTGCATCTTTTGTTGTTTATGATATTCTGAATGGCACTTTCAGTAATATTCTCCCTTAAGAAACGAGTTGGATGTGGACTGCCTGCTAATGACCACTCGACCCAAGTCACTGTGCGATTGGCAATAAGTGAAGGATAATGTACGTCAAGGTAAGTGGGAAGATAATGTTCATCAGAGAAACAAGGAGGACGGCAATGTTTTCTGAAAATATTGTAGTACTTGAAATCTGATATAATCTCCTGCGCTAGAGCTCGACTAACTTCAAACCACTGTGATCCCTTCCTCCATTGATGGAGTAATATCTCGGGGGCCATTCGGCGGTTATAACGGCCACGGCCATCATGAGAGGGGTCATCATACGACTCCACAAAACTGTGGGCAGATTTTGTGAGATATTTGTGCACCGTTTGGAAGTTATGCAGTGGGATGCAGCTCTCTGAGAGAAGCACGAACCGTTCATTGGAGAAGTCAAGTAGTGCATTTCCTAAAAGTCGTCTCTCTGCCGCCACAAGCGAGATTAATCCCCAAGAGACACTCTGCAGACATAAATATATGATGAGCCAACAACAACATTGAATTCAGAGCTGCTTTTGTTTGGCAAACAAATGGAGGAAAAAAATGAAGTAAAGTGTAGTACAAATTGGTTTGTTATTTTACACTCTCCTCTACAAGCTAAAGAGTTTCTCTGCGCAAGAACCAGTATGTCTTTGCACAAAAAGAAAACAGATATGGAAGCCACTTTGACTATCCAAATAAATCCAAGAAAAATAGAATGCTTCAAGATAGGCAGGCTTTGGGTGATATAGGGGACAGATACTGTTTCCCACTACTTTCTATAACAAGAACGACATTTAAAGTAACTAAATGCTGTTTAATCGTATTAATGGTCCATCTAATCAAATCCTCAACTAGAAAACCATTTCATGCAGACCCCAGGAAAATTCAACAAGGGATGCACAAAACAAAGATGGACAGACAGGGCCAAAGATTAGGTGCAAATAAGATCAGAAAGGGATATCTATGTGGGACTAAGTCACAAACTGCCGTCACGAAAGCACTAGCTCTACACACAGGATTCATCAGATTAAGGTCAAAAGAAGTTGGTTATGTTCTGTTACGAATTTCAGGTTAACAGGAGCGCGATTAAGATGTCAGACTATGTCCCAACTCCCAGGGAATGAGATTAAAGCTCCAAAGATCTGACACACTTCATCATTTCATAAACATGAGATGCATAATATTTACAACTTACAAGTTAGTAAGTTAACAGTACAATAAACAAATCTAGGTTGCCATATCCATTTTTCACACTTTCTTTCTCACCTCCCATCTCTTCCAGACTTCCACTCACTCTTTCCTTCTCTTTATCCATCTTGACCGTGTAGTCTATCTAAGCTTTTAACTATCGAAAAAATATTTCACTGCCAGGGCCAATAATTTCCAAACCAAATAATATGGTGTAGCCTACAACTAGTTCCTTCAACTAAATTTGAATTATCTCCCTAACAAAGGAGCCTGGTGTGTTGTACAAACTTAAAAGGCAACCTTAAAAGAGACAACAAAGATGTGAAGTGTTGCTCAATGTCACCATTTGTCAATCTGAACTTTTCAGGATACGAGTCAATCAAATTCCTCTCTAACAGTACCTCAACTCGCTTATGTTAATTTATTGCTTCTATATCTGCTAGCGTTCAGATCTCAATACTGGCAATTTGAATGTAAAACTAACAAATTAGATGACCAGTGGTCATTGATGAGGAGGACATTCATATAGATATAGACTAATAAAGAGACAGTTACATAAAAAAGGAACCAATTATGAATCGCACAAACTTTTGCAAGCACATCGAACATACCTGACTGGGAATCTGGCGGCCGTAGAAAACAGATTGAGTAGACACATTAAGGGCAAACTCCGGCGCAGTATGCACATATATTGAAAACAGCCCCTCGTGGCCTTTAAAGAACCTCTCCCACAACGGCAAGAACGGCAGAGGACCCCTTGTCAAGAACATGAAAGCCACCTTTGGCACCCTCTTGAAGGGATACCACTCAATCTTAGGCGCCATCGACGCCCTCCAAAACAGCTCTTCGTCCGACATACTATGATTTAAATCCTTAGGATGCAGATAATTCTCCATACTAAAACAATCACCCTTGTCCTCAGAACTTTGTATTGTGCATCTTTTCGTTAAACCATCGTCATCCCGGCTACCAACAACCTCAACCTCAACACCGTTGTTATAAAGCAGTTCATCGGACCACAAACCCACATACTTACCAATACCAATAGTTGAACTAGATGCTAATCCTATGGCCACACCAGTAGCAATCAGTAACAAACAGAATACAAGCCTTACTATTCTGAAAGATGCCTCCTTTACTATAGTATGAACTTTTCCATTCTTTAGTATTGCTAGCTTTTCTGAATTCTCCTTTTCTCCTCTTATTCTCACCATTTCGAAAGTCAAATACTAACTATCTATATTTCCCACCAAGCTAATTTAAAAAGCTGAACAGCTAGCTAATTCCACTCTAAAATATGATCAACAAAAGTTGAAACACTCAAAGTTTAGAGCTACTGCCCTCTATATATATGCTTCTTAAAATGAAAGCTTAAAAAAGGAAAAATATAAAATTGAGTTAGCTCAATCAAGCAAACCTGTGAGAAAATGGTCAAGGCAGCAGAGGATGATCAACCAGCCCTTTAGAGGTACTTGAAAATTTTGAGAGAATGAGCAAGTGATCTTCCAGGAAATGAAAGTTTAAGGAAAGGAAAGAAGCGTATGAGCTGGGTTAATCATCTGTCACAGTGTCTTTCTGGTGACTGACCTCATCATTATGAATATTCATACATATGCTAATCTATGTTTTTATATTGGCGTTGGCATATTCAAATATATGCTAATGGTTTAATGTTATGTAAAAGTCATTGAACATATGTGTCATGATAGGTGGACTGCACAGGAATCAAGCCGTTAATTATTGGTGCAGAATTATTGTTAATTCGTTATGGTTTAACTTTTTTTAATCAAAAGGGGGAAAGTTTGCACTGATTTACCCCACAAAAGGTTGATTCATATTCATAGTGGCCAAATACGTACAGTACCAAATCACCAACTTCCTAATAGGCCTACCCCGGCAATTTGACAATCAACAAGTATTTGTTATACCGAACCGGGTGTACATGTACACGAGGTGAATTTATAATTAATAATAGAAAAACTGACTAACAACATTAAAAATATGACTAATGGTATATATATAGTTATGATTTGAAAAAAAAACACCATGTTATACTCTGGTAGATCGGGTGAACTTAAGAATTGAAGTTAGAGAATAGAAAGGAGGGAGAAGAATATACGAGTACATTATTAGTATTTAGTATGGTGCGTGAATTGATATCTTGATAGTTGATACTATAATGGGAAAATCTCCGGTGGGTTACCGACGGCTCGAAGTGGAGAGTGACTGCTACATTTTGGCTCCACTAACATAGCACCACCATCGGTTTTTTTATTGACTAGATTTTAATCATTTTTTTCTAACAATGTAGGTAGAGGTTGTGATGAGCTTAGCTAATAGAGTAACAACAATAGTACTCTATGATATGTGGTTGAAAATTCTGCAAAAATAAAATTTATTGATCTGACAAGCGAGGAATACTGTTTTTGGTGATTTTGATTCATCGAATATAATAAGAGTTGATTAAGCCTGGGCGGATTCGATGAAAACAACAAAACCAAGATTAACTACATATACAAAATAAGATTCGTCACATGCAAAATAGCTTAAGGCCTTAAGACACGGTTGACTTGTTGACAAATTATACAGACTTCACATGCTAGTTGTCCACAAGAATCCGGCCGGCTCCTTAGTCCAGAAAAGGAAAAGGAAAATACGAATATAAGTAGTCGGTAGGCTTCTTGTGGCAGAAATTTTCAGACCATTTCAAAGTCGACTAGGGAAGGCAGATACAATTGGAATTTGGATGAGTCTTCCGGAGGCGGAAAAATTAGTTTAGGAGGATTGGACAAAGACTATATGTGTTCCCGAATGTTTAGTGTGGTTAAACGGTTAAGGAGTATTAAAACTTCGTTTAAATCTTGGAGTAGGAAAAAAATAATTTTTCTCTCGCTCCAATTATAAGAATTATGAGAAATTGGAACAATCGATAGACCACTGACTTGTAATCCAGCTAATCATAACTTCTTACAGCTTGAAAAACGTTTGTTAACTCAAAGAAAGCCTTCTTTCCTTTAATGGGAAGTATTGGGGTACATTTTCGAAGTAACGATGGTTACTTAATGGCGATAGAAACTCAACTTATTTTCAGAAATTTCGTAATTGTAGGAAGAAAAGGATTCGTATTAGGAAATTTAGAGATAGTTCTAATTATTTGTATTGAGGATCATGAACTTAATTATTAAAGATCATCTAACTACTAAGTTTACGCAAAGATTTCATTCTATGGGTCATAATGTCAATCTTTATCTTCTCGGTGATATTATGTGTTGTATTTCTTCAAATGTTAATATCGATCTTATTTGTGATTTTACGGTTGCGGAAATAAAGGATGTAGTTTTTCAAATGAATCCTTATAAAACACCTGGTCCTGATGGCTTTGGATCGGAGCTGCATTTATTCAAAAGTACTGGCACATTATTGAGAGTGACTTTTGTGATAGTATCTTTGGTTTCTTTCTGAAGTCTTCTTCGTGAAATCAACCACACTTTTATCTCGCTTATTCCAAAAACAGATAATTATTTTCCGTTATTAGTCTTTGTAATACGATAATGAAAATAATCACTAAGCTCATAGTTAATCGATTAAAGTCATTCTTAGGGAATTTAGTTACCCAAAACCAAGGAGCATTTATTCTAGGTGGATCTATCCATGATAATATTCTTCTAACGAGTAAAGTTATGCACCTCTTTAATACTTCAAAAAAATAAATATGGATGACGATGAAACTCGATATGGAAAAAGTTTATGACAGAGTGGAATTGAGCTTCTTATTTTGCGTTCATAACCAAATGGGATTTCATACTAAATGGATTGAGTGGGTTAGGCAATGTGTTACTACGGTTTCATATTCTTAGCTTGCAAATGATGAAGCTCAAAAGATTTTTACTCATACTCGTGGTTTGTGTCAGGGAGACCCGCTTTCTTCATATTTATTCATTTTGTATATGAATTTTTTTGCATTGCGAATTTCACGGATTGCCGAGAACCCAAAAAATGGGCTCGGGGTTAAATTATATCCCCAAGCTCCTCTCATCCCGACTGTGTTGTTTGTAAATGATAGTCTTTTATTCTGTAAAGCAACACTAACGTCAGCTCGACTACTTAAAGATACACTGAATGATTTCTGCAATCAGGTCAGTTAATTAATTTTCATAAATCTAGTATAATTTTTTCTAAAAGGGTCCCGAACAGCAGAAAAATAATGTTAGCAGGTGAATTTAATATTCCTTTTAGTAATCATTTAGTAAAGTATGTTGGCTATCATTTGTTTGATAAAAGACCATATATTGCGGTTAGCAGGACCTTGTAAGTAGTCTCATTCACGTATGAATTCTTGGGAAACAAATTCACTCTCAAAAGCAGCTAATTTAAAGTTCGTACCTGCCGATACGATGCAGTGCTTTACTTTTCCTGATAGAACAACTAAAGCTTTAGATAACACTAATCAGAACTTTTTCTGGAAAAAGGGTCATGATGCGAAAGGTATTTCTATGGTCTGTTGGGTTACTACCTGTAAGCCAAAAATTTATGGTGAACTTGGGTTACGTTCTACTAAGAATGTTAATAAGGCTTTCTTTGTAAACTAATTTGGAAATTAATCTTTAATAACAATAGTGTTTGGGTTAAGTTTATGAAAACGAAATACCTATGCTGTTGCACATTCCTTTAATTATAAACAAAAACAATAGATTTATAGGCTTGGAAAAGTTTACTTAAGGTACATGATTTATTTCGAAAACGTCTCCAGTGGAAACTGGGAGATGGTTCACAAATTAATTTTTGGACGGATAATTGGGTGGGAATTGTTTCTTTGTTGTATTTGACTGGGTTCACATTGGCTGATGTTCAATATCAAAATGCTAAGGTATATGATTTTATCACTCCTTCAAAAGTGTGGGATCGAGGAAAAATACAGCGGATACTGCTTGCTGGGATTATTGATATCATCCTTCCAATTCCAATTCCAGTTACCTCATGTATTAATGAGCTGAGTGAGGTCTTTCCACTAATGGTGTTTTTTCCACAAAGTGTGCTACCTGTCTTGCACAAGGAATTAAACCGGGATTACAAAGAAGTGGCGGTATAGATGGATATGAGATCTTAATATTAATCCCAAGATTAAAATTTTCTTATTGCAATTTTTTTACAAATCGTTACCTTCCAAGGATTGCCTCCATCATCGTCGGATCATTCAATATGAACCTTGTGGTACGTGTGGTTCATTATCGGAAACTTTTTCCATATTTTCTTCTTTTGCGTCGAAAGTATTAAGGTTTGGCAATTGGCCCTGGATCGAAATTGGATCCATTCGTCAATTCCTTTTCAAGATATTCATATTTGGATTCAGTCACTGAAGGATTTTAAATCTATTCATTCACGTGAGTTCCTTAAATCGATGTATCTTTTATGGAGTATCTGATTGGGAAGAAATGATAACCTCTTGGAAAGGAATGTTTTTAATCCCATGGAAATGTATTTGCGAGCAAGACGTAGTTATTATGAATGGAAATATCGAGAGGTTTTTGATTTGAAAATCAAGACCGCTTTTTCTACTAACAAACACAAACACAAAAATATTTCATGCAGGTACATTACATGGCTACCCCCTGTTAACGAGATGGTCAAATTAAATTTCGATGGATCTATCTCTCAACAACATAACGAGCACATGGTACGTTTTACGGTCATGAAAGTGGTGCTTTGATAGTTGCTTGTGCCAACAATATTGGTTCCCTCCATAATTGTGGCGGAAGCGCTGGCTATGCGTGATGGTGTTCGGAAATCAATCGAACTTGGCTACAATCGAAATTGGTTAGAAGGTGATAATCTAACAATGATTAATGCATTTATTGGCAAAATAGCAGCTCCATGGAAGATAAAAGGCCTGATTCAAGATAAATATGGTCTACTTTCTCATATTTGTCGAGAAGGTAAATGGCGGCGAATTGCATGGCTAATATGAGACATCAAATTAATACAAGATGAGGTGGTATGGGATACATCGTGGTTTAGGGAACTAGATAGTATAATTTTAGCTGATAAATTAGGAGAATCCCTTGAGAGGAGGGCCTCCTAATTTCCTTCATTCCTTACCTTTTTTTTTTTAAAAAAAAAGAAGGTACGGTAGATACAATTAACTGGCAAGCTTAGCGGTGTTCGACCTTCATTTTCATACTAGAGATGAGAATTAAAGTTCGAATCCAACTAAGATCAAGGCATCAAGGGACACTTATTTGCACAGTACCACTATAAAAGATGCATGGACGTAATTAAAGAATACAACAACAACAAGATCGAGTTTGATCCCCATTAAATGTTAACTTGACAAAATGTAATAAAACATGCCAA